>RQTK01001205.1:27969-64438 GCA_003991915.1 Elysia chlorotica | reverse complement strand
AGTAGTAGTAGTAGTAGTAGTAGTAGTAGTAGTAGTAGTAGTAGTAGAAGTGGTAGTAGTAGTAGTAGTAGTAGTAGTAATAGTAGTAGTGTTCTGATGTTTTGCAATTTTTGTTTTAGGTTATACATTATGGTTACGTGAAGTTTGTAATTCCTTCTCTGTCTCAAAAGTCAAATGGTACAAATTATACTAAACTGCCTTGCATGATCATATCATGGGAAACTTTCTTCTGGACTGATCTATGAAGCACATAACCGGGTAAAATAAACTGTGTCTCAATGCCTGCCGACGACGACTTTTATGTTAAACTGCGTTATAAACATTGTCACCTCAGTCAGACTCAAGGTGCTGGATGACTCATATTTTATTGTGATTGTACAGACCACCACTCAGCGCTGGATTGTACAAGAATCAAGTAATCTGTGCTGAATGGTTGCGATTTTTTTGTGCATTTGTTAATAGTTTTTTTTCCATCTTTTAAAAAAAGTCACAATGGAGCTTTCATGCCCGCGCAATGCGTCCGCAACACTTGCGTGTTTTGTTTGGTTTTTAATCGATTTTATAGACTTACTTGTGAAAAATTAATATTTTTTAAATTTTGAAATGGGTCTCAAATCGATTGTATTTGAACTCATTTTGTACAACGAAGACTTTGCATTGAAGAGAGCAAAATTAATGGTGGCATTGTCTAAGATATGAATACATGTAACATGGTTAATCGGTTATATTGAACAGAAAACTTTAGGATGTTTCACCGAATCGACGCACGGCAATTTTCACGAGATGACTCACTGTCATTAGTGCCAAGCAGCTTAGGTGCTGCCGGGTGCACCCAGAATCTGCGTAGATGAATGGGAGATTGAATGCACCAGGCGGTATTTTACGCGTGCTTATTTCAATATATGATAGTATTATTTTTTATTTGCTACCCTTGTACGAATAAATATGATTAGTAACTGTTTAACCTAGATTTGTTATGCACCAAATTTGTATAACAAAATTCATAATCATTTTTTGATAAATGAAGACGTCTATCCTCATTATTTTTTCTATTATGCTCATAGCCTGATCTAAGTAATTGAGCTCCAAGCTCTTCTAATTCTTTCATTCTGTATCATCTCCAAAGCATGTTCATTATACATTATAATGAATGTTATTTTCATTACAACACAATCATTTCTGTTCCTTTTGAATCTCTTCATACAGTGTATAACTATTTAATACCTGCATTTTTAAAAAGTCATTGAACACTCTGTATTCACTTGCCTGCCGCAAGGTAAAAACATGCCGAGTTAAACAAACGTCTCTGGCATCATCAGGTCAAGCACCTCCATTCATTCAATATAGAGACACATGTAATCACAATTAAATTCTTTAGTTGGGTCCTTTTTAATATCAGTGGCACAATAGTTGCTTCGATTAATTTAGGGGAGCTTTTTACTTTGCACCTTAGATGAATGAGTCGTTCTAATCACTAAAAAATGTGTAAATGATTAATAATAATTGAGTGAGTCCCTGTGTGATGTACACACTGAGGGTATTCAAAACTCATTCATTTATTTTTCTCCATCAAATCTTTACTAGAGATAATTTTGGAATGTATTTACGTGTTGTTGCTTAGCGTCCAGCGTTAGCACTATATAGGCTATATTGTAGACAGGCCGCAAGACTGACGGACCATTTTTATGTGCCGCCACACACGAGGGCTGTGTTGAGGACTGCAGCAGCTGATCAATTAATGTTTTGGCATAATTATGACCAAACCAGAATTTTTTATTATGCAAAAATTATCTTCTGCTTAGTGCAAATTTCACATCTTCAGCTGAGCAATTTACTGTTGACACTGCTATCATCTAAACAAGACTGTTTTGATAAAATAATCTTTGAAATTTGATTGAATGATGCCCATATAATATATAATCATTTTATAAAAACGAAGTAAACACCAAAGATCTAAAGTCACCTCAGTCAAACCTTTAAAAATGAAACTAAGTGAGTGAGAATAAATTTGTGCTGCAATATCAAAGCTTTTTTTTTATCCAAAGATTACAAAAAAAATGTTATATTAGATATCAAGATGATGAAAAACAGATTCTCTCCAAAATTAATAATTCAATCCTCAATGTTTTGTTTTTTTAATTCAATGTCCAAACCATTGTTATTGAGTATTCTTATAAAGCTACATACTACAAGCCTCAACACACACAGTTCTTAAGCAATATTGCACTAGTCATTTCACACGGAGATTTACTGAACTTGCAGAAAATATAGGCATTGCTGGGGCAACAGAAATCTCATACATATTTTTGGTAAGCAACATCATTTTTAATGAATGTTAATGCTATCCATAAGCTTTTTTTTTTGAAGATGAACAAATAACCATGATAACAACTCAATGATTTTAATAGTCATAAACATAGTCCTTAAGCTTAAATTTGAAATAAAAAAAAACTACTATTATTTATCTTCCCCAAAGTTTGATTCATGTAGTCACCTCTAAATTAGACTTTGTCTATTTTGTCATAAAACTAGGTATGGCAAACTTTGTGATTTTACTATTTAGCTCCCAATTTGTTCTCTTTATTGAGCCAATACATTTGGACATACCAGACAATTCAACACTTTTTTTATAAAGGAGAAAATATTCATCTAAATTCACATTCGAGTGCAAGTTTATGTTATATTTGTTTCACATTTATGCTATAAGTTTTGTCTGAGGTATATATATATATATATATATAGCTATATGGTATATGTTACATTATTACACTTTTGTTGCAGGGAGAATAGGAAATGGACAACATACACCATATTATTTGTACACCTTATCCCCCCCCAAATGTATCCCTTTCTGTTTTATTACAGGTTCCACTTTCAACTTTTGTATAAGTAAGCAGGCTGTAAATTTATAGAACTAACACTAACAGTTGCAGTGTTTTTTTTAATGGACTTCACAATATACACAAAGAAAATGAACTGAATAAGATACAGATAAAAGGTGGTAATAATTTTTAATTGTAACTGAAAACTGCATGCAATTTCCCATGAAGTTGAAATTTAAAAAAGGTAAGGCAATGATAAACAGCTTGGTTGAACACAATGATTTAAGCGACTAGAGCCAACAAGAAAAACTGTTTTTATGTATATAAAACTTGAATGAAGCTTATGTTTGATATCAGCATTTAGCAATATAAAGAAGCAAATTTCATGATTTTGTTCACTACATGTATTTATTAAATAGATGCAAGTGCTCTAGCAAACGAAATTTTGGATGTTTGTGGACACTTAGCTAATCATAAATAGCTTGGTATATTAAACAACAAAAACCTGTCTACATCAATATCAACCATAAACCATTTATAACAGCATGGATATTACATCATAATGCATGCTTGGTCCAAAAGTATGGAATATAGCAGTACAAATTTATGAGTTTAAACCCTCAGCACATAGAATTGTTAGATATACCCAAAAACTAAAATACTGAACACATAGCAATTAAGTAAAAAAGAAGCAATATTAAGTACACACACACCCAGTAAATGGGTTCCCTTAGAGTCGGTGCCTTTTTTCTTCTCAATTTTGATCATACAAAACATTTTGTCTGGCAATGGAAAGGCACATGCAATTCGAAAAATCTTAGGTTTTAATCGCCTACATCATCATCATAATCCACTGAGACACACGAATTGAAGGAAGCAGTTAGCATTTAAAAAAATTAATTTTGGGAGGTTACAAGACCCAATATAAACAATAAGTCTTGACAAATATTTTTCAATACAAACCCTTAACTACAAAGTAGTGCATAATATATAGTAACAGTTCCCGTAATAGTAGCAAATCAGTTGATAGAGAATTTGTGATGACCATAAGGGGTTTTGATAACACTTTCAGAACATTTAAACTGAATAGCATAATCAGAAAAATGTCCTAATTTAAAGAACTTGTACTTTACATGGAGTGCTACGACACATATCTCATGAACACTTAAAGTTTGCTAAGATTAGTTTATCAAAATTCCACCTATAACTATGACCAGATAACATAGGAGGCTATTATTTTTCTAACTTAATGATGGATAAAAACATCATCCTTTCCCCCCCTGTGAAAATGTTTTAAAGTCATTTTGAAAGTTCTATATTTTGTGTACAGATGAATAATCAAAACTAATCTTAAATTGTATGGCACACCCTTTCAGCAGTTAATGAATGTTTCAAATCCCTTTGCATGCGTAGTGCATGAGCTACCTTCTGTCCGCTTGAAATCCTTTATTTAATTTACTCTCAAAATGTGAGAGACAAATTGTAGATGTCTACTTTTATTCATCGATTCAAAATCATAGTTTTGAGAAGAAGAAAAAACAACTATATGGAGAATTATGCAAATCCTAACTACTTTTTTTTTTACAAAAAGCAATCAAAAAACATTAAGCAAAAAGTCAAGTGAATTTGAGTCTATCACTTGCACAAATTGTAATTGCAGATAGAGGACACATATTGATAATCATGTATTTTGTATTCTGAAACAAAGGTTTTGACATACAAAATAATGTCAATCTCAGAGTTGATTTGCTTTATTGCTGTAATTATAAAAAAATTTCAAAGAGGGGAATCAGGTGAGCAAAAGTGTCTCATATAAAACACTGGAAGCAAAGTTTAATTTAAAAATAGATGCATAGTTGATGAGAAGCAATAATAATAATAATAAAAAAACAACTAATAATACTATGAGTGTTTAAAAAAAAAAATGATTATAAAATACTGAAACCTTGCTTCCTTTCAAAAAAAAAAAAAAAAAGAGTTGATTTGCATTACAAGTATGAATACATGCAGCTAACTTCCTATTTGACGATGATGGTGCTGGAAGCTCGGATTAAATACCATTCCATTATCCATTAATAGGTGTATTTCAGTTCCGTTGAACAAAATATTGATGTGTTTTTGCTGCAGAAAAAAACTTGGGGAAGTAAAAGGATGAAAAGGAATGCTTATCTGTTTTACAAATTTCACACAGGTGCTTACAATATACACAAGCTTTGCACTGTGAACCTCCAAAAAAAAAAAAGATTCAAAAGTCATACAGTCAAGCAAGCTGCAAATGCTAACAAATATTAAAATTGTATACTCAATACTTGCCAAAAAAGCAAAGGTTTTCTATGCTTGAAACACTAACTGTAACAGAATTTAGTTTTGTCAATAAAAAACCAACAAAAAAGCCATGTATAATTAAAGAAATTATGAACCAAAAATTACAGGATCACACACAAAGAGAGAAACATTTGTTTCTGAAGGCAATGAGTTATATATAAGTAAGGAGCTATTTAATATGGTCATAATTTGATTATCTCATAAGATGATGACAACCACAATGTCATTAGGAGGATAATACAGGCGTGAACAGGACAAAACCTCACACAATTGGAGTATTGAATAAAAACTGGAGACAAACAAGTATGTAAAAGCTTTAGCTGATTAGGCTACGACAACTTTTTGAATTGTCAATCCTTAAAAAAATATTTATGTGGTAAGCTATCACTATCAGCATCGCCTTACAAAAGGACATTTGACATGACCAACAAAAAAAATATTCTTCCAAATAATCAAGAATGACGATGAAAAGTGACATAAAAATTTCAAAACTATATTTATCATAATTATTTGAACTTCAGTTTTAGATTGTTCTCTTATCAAAAAATGTCAAGATAAAGATGACACTCAGCAGCTTAAAAGCTAAATATTTCACATTTTTTACAAAGACTGGTAAAATAGAAATAAGTGAAGGTGAGTGCTAAACCCAACAATTTTCTGACGTAAATATATTTAAGTACATTTGGTAACACAGAAATAAAACCACATTGAAACTAATGCATGCATTTTTCTTTAATCCGAACAAATCCTGTGCCCAATTTTGCAAGCCACATCACCACCAACTCATCATCTTTAACATCAAAAGGATTGTTGCCCTCTTGCTGCAAATATTCCCAGTCTTAGACAGCGTTGATTGGGCCATCCCCAGATTCTGAAACCTCTCTTTTCTTTTGGGCTTCCTTAATGCGGTTATCCTAAAAATATGGAAAGAAAAAAAAAGTAGAGTGGGGTGAAATTATTAATTGCTTGAACATAAACCATGGCCACTTCACATAGACACATTCTCTTAGTCAAAGTCCTCACTTGGCATATAATGTATTTATTTGATCTCGTTTAGATATTTACTAGTCCATAGTCATTTAGCATTCCTACATTTGAAACTTTTTTTTTCATATTCAGTTCCTCTTCCTACAATTCTCTTTACTCTCAACTATGACTGTGATAAAAGAGATGGGGTAAGAGCAAGACTATCTCAAACAAGGCCTCTTGACTAATGTAAACACAGGCAACAAACATATACAACTGGGCTGGAGTTGGCTGAGTAAGGCTACCTGTGCTCTGGCCTCTGCCATGATCTAGTACTAGTACTACATGTAGAAACTAGTATGTTTGGTCGAGAGCCAGACCTACATTATACGCTTGAGCCTAAGCATGAGATAGTGATTTCTTTTCTGAATTAAAAAAAATAACTGTTTTTGATCAGAGAGAGAGAGAGAGAGAGAGAGAGTTAGAGTTAGAGAGAGAGAGAGAGAGAGAGAGAGAGAGAGAGAGAGGGGGGGTTACTTCATCTTCACACAAAACGTCAAAGAGACGTGCGAAATTTTGAAAATAGCAACAAGACAGTATCTAACCAAATTAAGGATCTATCAAACTATTCAGATTATTGGCAGACTGAGTAGAGCTTTACATTATCTACAACCTACATTACATGTACAAGTGATGTTTTTTGTTAATTTTTTTATCGACTGAAACGAGATTAACATGCATTCCCAACTTCAGCCTAAACGTCTCTATCTATGATTTAACCATTTGAGTGATCAGGTATATTTTTTAGAAATGATCCATAGAGCATAACTGTCCCTGAATTTGACATATCTTTTCAATTAAACTCTAATGAATTATGTTGTGAAAGTGGCAAAGTCGAAGATGATTTGAACCAGTGAACGAGAATGAACAGCCATTCAGTATTCATGGTAATTGACATAAAAAGTTGTATTATTGCCTCCAAAATAGGGATCAAATTTGATCCCTTCACACTCAAGTGGTTAAACAACACCACATTCTATTTAAATTCTAGACTTCTAGTTATAAAGTGTTACAAGATCTAGCTATCTGAACATATTGATTTAAATATTGCCGAGACTTAGTTTTCTTTCAAATTTTTAACCATGTACTTAATTTTAAAGTCGTCACTGGTCAAGACCTTTAGAATCTATAACTACAGAACAATAAGATTCACCATCTATATCTAGATCTCTTAAAAGTCAATCTTAGTCTATATTATTTTCAAGATAATAGATAGCCTATACATGTATAATCTATATAAAACTAATACACTATAACTGATAGTTTTCTGTATTCAGTAATTTAAACATTCTTCCTTGATATACTGACCAATTCTGAAATCTCACAAGGAACAACACTGTCTTAAAGTCTTATTTGGACCTGGATCTTGTCTAGTATAATTTTGTTTCTCACATTGGTTTCATGAAAATCACAGCACATAATAGATATAGATTCTAAAAATAGATCTAATTGTGATCTTCATTATAGACATCGGATGAAAACAACACAATGAAAATAAATACATGTAATTTGCAAAGTACCCAGAGAACGACAAAGATAGTCTGTTCCAATATCCAGACTGTACTGTGTGCTGTGTCTAATTCAAGTTTACCATGAAATTCTGTGTTATGACTGGGCAAAGGTTCCTTAATTTTGGTATCCTCGGGTGAGAGATAAAGTAATAACAATCCCCAGTTGTTCTATAACTAGCTCAGTTTCATTACAATTTCTAGTGTGTATCAGACATCAAATGAGATAAACCATCCAAAGTCAACAAACTGACCCGTTCAGCCATCCTCTCCTGCAATGCTGCAAGCTGTTCTTCACGATTTCTCAAGGCATTTTCCATTTTTTGGACCAATTGCTCGTTGAGTTCATCAGAAACCTGGCTCCTGTTCTCACTCGCAGCACACACTTCACTGATGTGCGCAGCCTGGGTGACAGAGCAGAGTAGAGAAAAAATCTTTTTACTGAGGGCGTCTTATTAGAGGATGGATCTAAAACAGATCCAAATAAAAAATATTTTTAATATAGATAACTGCAATTTACCACTGATTTTTTTTAAAAACACCAGCAAAGATGTTATCCAGAGCTATTAAAAAAAAACATTGACTAAGAGACAGCTAATGTTAGTGCAATTGGTCTGGTTTTAAAACATATCAAATAGCTTTCTAGCTGACTTATTTAGTTGAGTGCCAAGCAAAAGGAACATCATGCAAATAATAAAACAAAAAAAGCAAAAAATTTATATGTCAAACGTTGTTTGTATCAATAAAATCTTTTAAGATGGTCATGGATTTTTCTCAGTCATTTTACCAGGTCATGGGGTTAGCCCTTAAAAAATATATTTAAAAATAGGAGAAAGCATGGTCATTACAAATTTTTTTTTTAATGATGGTGCAGATTTAAAAACTTTGCACTATACAATACAAGACATGTAAAATAAGGTTATATATAAAGTGGTAATCAATTTGCATTTCAAAGCTTGCTCATGCAACAAATATCTTTACTATGTTTTTACAGAATTTTTGAAACTTCAATACAACAACCAATGACAGAAAAAGACTAGAATAATAAATTATACAATGACAACATGACCATCACATCACTAAAATCCCCCAAAACGATCTAAAAAGGCTAGAGGTTGAGTGGTCTTCTAATCACAAATATACAAATAAATTTAGCCAAGACGGTAAAGCAAAAGATACAATACTTTTGAAACAAACGAACATGGCCAACGTATAGAAATCACAACCTGTGCCAACATAATGTTAAGCATGTTTATAAATATTATTGGTTTAAAAAAAAGGCTGGAAACTGACACACACACACAAAAATAACCCAACCCAATAATTATCTTCACACAATTTTACATGGTCCTCTGCAGAGACCAAACTGGACAAATTGAAAAAACGAGTTGCATGTTAGACAAAACTGTAAAAACAAAGCACCGAAACAAAAATAAAAGTTAACTCCTCTTGAACAAGAGTCCATTTTTCTTTTTGCTCTCCCCATAAATTTTTTTTAATATTCAGAATATCAAAACGATCCCATTTACTTTTTCCATAAAATGTAAATACTGGCGTGTGCATGAAAAGAGCAGTAATTTGTTTGGGAGGGAAGGAACAAAACGGAGATGATAAAGCAATCATAATAAGCTTCTGGATAAATGGTTTCAACAGAAAATAAATAAATAAGTAAAACAAATTGGATTAATCCCATTTTTACAAAAGAATTCAAAAGTTTATTTCTATAAGCAGTTCACATTGGCATTTTGATTTGCAGTCATATATTTTTGTTGAATAAAAAGCATGGGCATATGAAAGGAAAAAAAATGCTTAAAACTTACATGTTCTTTCAATTTTGTCAGCATCCCCTTCAACTGATTTTGTCGGTTTTCTTCATAAGTTTCCATTTTCTTTGAAAGCTTCTCCTCTGATTTAGCTTCAAATTCCTTCACCATCTCTTCTCCTGCATTTTGAACCTCTTGAACTTTAAGGCTCTACTCGCCCAATAAAGAAGTTTGGAGAAAAAGAAACAGAAAAAAATAAATAAAGAACTAAAAGTTTTCCTAGAAAATAGGGAAATGAAAAAAGGATCTGATCCATCATTATGAGAGGGGATCCCAACAAAAATCGTTTAACTATAGTACATTTAATTTCAGATAGTAAAGCAAAAAACAAAAAGCAATACCTTGGCAACTGATTTCTCACTGAAAATCTAACAGAAACAGTAATATACACAAAAAGGAAATTTAAACATAAGGGACTCTGGAACATATCCATTTTTGCAAAATGTATCTTTTGAAGAAAAACAAATAGCTGTAGGAATGCTACAAACAGCTAGTTATGGGATTGGTCGATCAGCCTCTAATCAACTTGTAGATCGATCGTTCACTCACATCCTCTTCTCTCCCTCCTCCTTCTCTCTCTCTCTCTCTCTCTCTCTCTCTCTCTCTCTCTCTCTCTCTCTCTCTCTCTCAATCTCTATCCATCAATCAAATTTTCATATCTTGAGCAATTTGTCTCTGCTCAACATGCTTAGATTAGCCTTATCAGAAAAAAACTACACCAAGGTCCGACGGCCTGCCCAGAGTCACCTTTTGACCTAGGGTCTACACTTGAGGAAGCCTGATGTCTGACACGTGGCCTGGTGAGCGCTCTGGACTGCACGACACTGAATGTAAAAAGTCAATGGTGCTTATCAAACTCTGACGAATTGGAAAACCATTTAAGTTTCAACTCCATTACTCCAGTTACCTAGACACAATCTGATTTTCTGCTTGAACAGTTGTCTACACTCTCTCTTTGTCCTTGATTTTTGCAGATTACATAGTTCTAATCTAGATTTTCTATTTCAAACGGATTGGATTGTTGCTGTTGATTAGAGGCTGATCGACCAATCCCAGTGCCTCAAAAGACCGGAGGTATTTATGAGACATTAAAAAAGTGAATAGGCCCAGGCAACAGCTGGGCTAACGGGTGTTTTGCCAAAAATGGCAGAAAGCAATTAGTGATTGACAAGACACTCAATTTTTAGCGAGAGAATAAAATACATTACCTTTTCAATCATGATACGGACATACTCAAAGGTCAAATAGGTACTTTTATATGTATTATACGTACTGGTTGAGAGCTATGTATATCTGTAATCATGGGTGTAAGTGAGAAAGGGTGGGGAATCCGAAAAATGTCTTTTTCAAAATCCAACAATCCGAAAGGAAAATTTACACAGCCTTTGCTAGTGAGATATAAGCAACTTCCCTAACAGTAATAGACACGAGGTGCCATTTATTTCCCAAAAATACTCTGGGACACAGAGATAAAAAAAGGGGAAAAGAAAAAGGAAGGACACAGAGAAGGGCGCAGGGGGATAGTGTGTGTGTGTAAGGAAGATTTGTTAAAGGGTATACAAGGGTATAAGCTTGTCAGATCTTCCAGTATTTTTCCTTATGTACACTGTAGATACATCTTAAGCGTTTCTGCTTCTTTAATCATATTATTAAAATAAATGATTGAATACCAATTAAATTATATCAAGTGGAAAATATAATAGGACAACTGAAATATTATTGTGCTTATTGAAATTCCAAAACATGTCTAATGCTTTGTCTTACTTAAAAGAGAAAGGAAAAATGGTAGTAAGAAAGGGATGAGCTTAGGATGCTGGTTGAAGTAAAAACCAAAGTGACTATAATCTGTGTCCAAAGATGGACCTTCAACATGGTTAAAAAGAATACTGATAATAGAGAATACATCCAGACAGCACCCTTCATAGATTTTGTTTTTACCAACAACAAAAAAAGGTATATCTTATTATATATTTGTGAACTGGTGAAATTATTATCGTCTTCTCCACCAAACTACTCAAGGTACAAACTCGAAATTTGGATATATTGGTACCTTGGAATTTTCTGAATGCCTTAGGCTGGTTCGTTTATTTTTCACGATGACGCATAAAGCATTAATTAGATTTTAGGAATTGAAATTGATTCGTTGATCAAGCAGCCATTGCTGTTTTTGATTTCAGTTAGCTAATCGTAAGTGAAAGCGGGCTAGGTTCAAATAGGTGCGGGGGCTATATTTCAATAATTGAGATTTCTTGCCGTAATTATTAATATTTAATGTCAACACTGCCACTTATAGATCTATATAATTTTTTTTCTTTCCGTTCGACATGTTCAGGTGCGGAGCTCTGCTCGAGTTAATACTGAATTAAGATCTATCGAATGGTGATCTTTCGGGGTTTAAAAACATTCGAGCGCAGTTTAAATTCTATCTGGATCTACCTCGACTATCATCGAAACGGGGATAAACATGGATCTAAAAGCGATAGCAAATAACTAGATCTAGACTTCTACTACTCATAGATCAACACATAATTTTTTTTAATCCTTTCCATTCAACATGTTCACGTGCGGGGCTCTGCTCGGATTATAATACTGAATTCTAGATCTATCGAATGGGGATCTTTCGGGGTTTAAAAACATTCAAACCCAATTTAAATTCTATAATTATGGCCTTACGTCGACAATCATCGAAAAAGGTAGTAAAAATGGATCTAAAAGAAATGTTATCTACAAAGAAATCCTGTAAATATCCTAGCGTGAGTGGTGAACCCATTTGTATCATATTTAATTTGTTATGCTTTTTTGGCTTTAAACTTCTATCTCTGCAACTATGCTTTACCATTTTAGTTGCGCACAGTGTCCCAAAATCCAAGCTTTATCTCTATTAGTAATAAGTATAACCTTAAAAAAAACATTTAATATCCGTACTGTGTCCCAAAACCTGAGCGAAGCCAGGCATCCCAGCTAGTTTTATTTAATAAATGAATATATAATGTTACTGTACATTGTAATCCCGATTACTGTAATGAAATTTATACAAAAACAAAATTTTGTCACAAGAAAGAAGCTTCATAGATGGTCTAAAGTGCAAAAACACCTATACCTAAACAAAACTGAGCAAAAAAAAAAAAAAAAGAGAAAGAGAGGAAGAGATTAAGGGTGTGGGAGGGGGAATAGAGGGAGAGAGAGAGGGAGAGAGAGTGATAGAGAGAGAGAGAGAGAGAGAGAGAGAGAGAGAGAGAGAGAGAAAGAGAGAGAGAGGAGAGACTATACTTTCTAATGATTCGATTGATCAGCTTTGCAGAAAAGGACATTCAAGAGTCCCAAAATTTATAGTAAAAGGATCATGCAAAAAAAAAAAAAAAAAAAGCGTGAATTTCTTTCAAAACACACATACACATCTAACATACAAATGAAATACAAAGGCATTTGGGTATTTGTGCACAAAAGAAAACAAAACAAAAACAGAAAGGAAAAAAAAAAATGACATAAGATGAAAAATACCATTGATCAACAATCCATAAACAATACAGACATTTATTCTATACGGTACCTTGTGACACATCAGGGAGTTTTTATGCATTAATTGTACCAGATATATCTTTGTCTTACAAAGAATCACACATACTTTAATTTCTCAACCCTATACCTATAAAAGAATCCAAGTAAATTTGTGAAAAAATCAGGAGCAACAAAAGCTAAATGAGACAGGAACTAAAAAAAAATAAGGAAAACAAAATATACCTTCAGATTCCTACAATCATATTAAAAAAAACGACAAAAAATCATAGTATACTCACATGCTCTCGCAAACGTTCTTGAAGAGCTCTTATTTGCTGCTCTCTATTTTCTTTTCGGATTTCCATGCTGCGTCGCAGTTTTTCCTTAGTTTTCTGACTAAATTTTTCACTTTCACACTGAGCCTTACTCATGACTTCAAGTGCCTTTTGGCGTTCTTTGGCCAGCTGCTCCAAGCGTTCTTGCTCCAGTAGCTAATAAAAAAAAAGAATAAAAGTCAAAAGATTTGTTATTCAAGTCACTTAACACAATTGTGAGAAAAAAAATATGCCTAAGTAATAAATAAGAGAAAAGTTTTAACTTGAATTTTTGGATCACAATAAATTGGATGGTGAGTTTAAAGAAGCTTATCCTTCAGACTTTTTGAGAACATTGAATTGCTTTGGAAAAGAAAGTATTTCTGAACTTCCTACGAGAATTGATAACCCAAAAAAATTTTTTTTTAATGTCAAAGGAGCTGAATCTGATGAAATTGGATGACAAGAATATTAAGGCTTCCAGTTTTTCAAACAAATTGTCTTTTACTTCACCTCATGTGTCTTTCATCGAGATTATAGTTTATGGAAAGCTGAGCTTGATACATGATGGGTAAAATCTCTACCATAACTCTACTGCTACTTGGAAAGCTACATGAACATATGCTGCATGAATACAAAGATCTCTGCAATCAAAATTTATTTAATCCTATAGTTCTACAGTGATTTTTAAATACTGGTAATTTGCTCAATGCACTTTCATCACACCATGTACCCTCAATGATGCTAATTCATCAAAAATGTTAAACACTCTCACATCTAAACTAAAAGTGACATAGAATCTTCTTATTTTATAAAGTAAATGATAGAAAAATTGTAAAAATAGTAACAGTAATAGTAATAGTAATAATAATAATAATAATAATAATAAATAATAGTAAGAATAATAAGAATAAGAATATGAATAGAATAAGACTAAGAATAATAAGAATAACAACAACAAAATAATATAGAACACTCACACTTTTGCGAATTTCTGCTTTTTTCAGCTTGTCTGCAATTTGCTCTTGAGAAAGTTCTCGCTTTTTGACAGGTTCCCTGGGTGACAGCTGAACAGGCCTGGAGTTCTCCATTTGAGCAGGCTTTAGGATCACATCAAAGCTGATGCTTCCATGCTTTGGTTTCTGGTTCTCTGATATTGACAAACCAACAATTCTGCAGTTAGGAAAACTCTTTTACAGGAATTTGAGTACCTACTCTTTTGCTTAAATTCAAAACCTATTTTGGCCATACACGTACATAATTTCCTTTTCACTTACAACAAAACAATACATTAGAAGAAAATATCAAGAAAATATGTTCAAAAAAGGACCAGATATACCAGATTCATGTAATGTTTTGCTCCATAAACAATTCATTTAAGCCAGAGATGAAAATAGACTGACTGTCAAAATAAAACTAAATACCTATATGAAATCTATCTTACCAAAATTAATGTACAAACACAATTTCCAAGACAAACGGTTGTATTAAAAAAAATTCAATATGTTTTCACTGCATTTGCAAAGAATATCATAATTATGTCTTTGTAACATAAACATAATTTTACTTCTCTGTATTGAATTTATGTTTTCATTTTTTTTAAATTCATATACAAAAGAATCAATATTGGTCTCATATGCGAACTTTGCATTTGATCAAACTCCATTTAAAGAGCATATATAATGAGCATCAATTCTGCCTAAAATCCTTTAAAAAATAATTATGCAATGATCAAAGTTGTCATTATGACCAAAGATCAATCAATAGAGGTAAAAATCGTACCAAACCAACCTATTTACAGACCATCTGCTTAAGTATCATAAAAATATATCACATGTGATATACACACGACGTCTGAACTTTGACAAACAGAAGCAACTTAATTTCTCTTTTGATACTATTAATAGATAAAGTCTATCTGGATCTTCTTGACTGTTGATTAAAAAATTAACATCATGTCCAATTAGATTGATTTTGATTTGTACAATTATATGCCCAATGTCACAAATTACAAGTATATTGTTCAAATAATACAAATACAATGTAAAACGGCTTAAAGCACACACACACAAAAAAAAAAAGGAAAAGGCATTCAACAGACGAGGTGTACAAATGATTTATCAAATTACCTTTGCCTTTCAAAACCACGACAGCATCATATGCCTGTCTATTTGGGTGTATGCGATGTACAGTTTTCTTTTTTTGAGCTTCTCTCATGCAAAGAAAACTGAACAAGTTGCATACTTAAAGATCCAATGAGCAGCATGATAGTAAGAGAAACACATAGCATTGAGAGATCATCCAAACCAACCAAGATGCATAAGCTGTCAGGCAATAGTAACAAGACAGCAAAACTGGCTGGTACTTAGATTGTAACCATTATGGAAATAATAAAATAGGGATATTTGCACAAAAAATTAATTTCTTTTTAGTTCAAGCTATAACCATTAAAGTCACATATGGAAGCTTTTGTTTCCTTACTTAAAAAACGACACAAAAAACACCTCTTTTCAATGTTGTACACATGTTTATTAAATTTAAGAAAGCATAAAGAGAAGTACCTCAAGAAACAGCAAAAGGTATATTTTTACAGGATTTCAAAAAAGCATTTATAAATAGACATGCAAGCGCTTAGAAGTTTAGGCAGGTTGTAATTTGTATAAAAGAACCTGTTTCAGGGTTTCAAGAATTTAAAAAGGATGCAAACCAATATTACCTAGATAGTAATATAGTATCTGAAATAAGAAATTGGCTTCATTTTTTTTTATGTGTTAAAGAATATTGTTTTTGTAAAAAAACATTTCTTAAAAAAATCTGTTCTTACATTTGTTTACAACGATGTGTGCAATCATCATTATTATAACATTGGTACCAGCTGTTTTAGACCATAAAATCATTTTAGTATAAAGAATATCACGTGTGAATGTTAAGTTTAGGCACTCAAACTTCCATCATTTTTACATGGTAAACTAATAGCATGACTCACCAGCAGACATATTGCTCTTGACTTGGCTATTAAACTTCTGTCCTGTAGAACAATGCACACAAGCTAAAAGGAGTATAAAAAAAAACAACCAGCAACAACAATTTATTAGTAATTATTTCATTAGAAAGAACTTAAGTCAAATATCAAGCAAATTCTCCTTGAAAAATCAACAAAAGTCAAGTTCTAAGAACACCTACAGCAAATGCCTGTGATCCCAATAGGTTAGCAAAGCCAAAATGAGAGAGCTTTTACAAACACACAAGAAACCTGAGCAATGATGAGCTACTGCTCTGGGGTTGGAACTGGAAGCTAAGATTATGAGTGTTAGATGTAGGGGGGAAAGGGAGTGAGAGAGAGGGGGGGCAGCAAGCGGGTGCGGAGGGGGGAGGCGGGGGGAGGGGGGAGAGAGAGGGGGGGGGAGAGAGAGAGAGAGAGAGAGAGAGAGAGGAGAGAGCCACAAGCCACCACACAATGTATGACCTGATACAACCTCCCATGGCCAGCAATGATGTCACACAAATCAATATCAGCACAGAACCGGTGCCAGGAGCCTCTCAATCCTATACCAGCACCAGGTATTGATCCACAGGGCAGGCATGATGAGTAACTGGGTGCATGGACAAAAGTCCTAAACCGAAGTACACAGACAGCACACTGAAATCAAACCTTTGACTCACTCATGGGTGTGTCTTTCCCTATATATTCAAATTCTCAGCCATAATGAAATGAGAGAGAGAGAGGGAGAGAGAGAGAGAGAGAGAGAGAGAGAGAGAGAGAGAGAGAGAGAGAGAGAGAGAGAGAGACAGACAGACAGAGAAAAAGGGGTAAAGGAGATGGTTGGTTGGGTTGGTTTAACGCCCAACAGCAGCACTATATAGGCTATATTGTGGACGGGAGGGGGGAAGGAGATAAGAAGAGATAGAAAAAATATAAATGAAAAGAGGAAGACAAAAAGACATAATAGTCAGTCAAAACAAATAAAAAGAGAGAGATAGAGAGAGAGAGAGAGATAAAGAGAGAAAACACACAAGAGATGAAACCAAAGAGATAACATAGTAAAAAGAAACACCATGAAGGAAAAAAAACGGAGAGGAAAAAGATAAGTGTGAAAAAAAAACATTATCAATGAAGACAGAGTGGGGAGACTTGAGGATGAGGAAAACAGAAAATGGAATGGGAATGAGAGGTACCGAGAAGAGAGAAGAGACAAAAACAATAGAATATTGGCAAGACATGATTGCAAAAGTCTTCAAGCTATAATAAAGAAAGAAAGACAAATATATATATATATATATCTTAGAAAAGGGTAAACTGAGGATAAATTAAACAAGAGAGAAAAGATTTTACTTCAATAGCAGACGAAGCAAGAGATCATTAAAGGTGTTTCTCCTTCACTTCAACCAATTCCATTGTAGAGCCATACCTCTATTAGATCTGGTTCAAATCTTGCAATTATACAATTTGTGCTGCAATTTATTATTTACATGATTTTAACAGTTTGCCATTATTCTTTCCCCATTCTATTTTTTAGATTAAGTATTAGACAAAAAAATGCATCTTTTTAAAGCAAGCTAAACCTTTGACTCAATCATGGGAGTGTCTTGCCCTATACTGTATACATAAGAATATCATCATGGGAGTCAGCAAACAAGTGATCAGTCCTCAAAGTATAGTAATAATGTGATTATGTTTTTAAAAGTGTTCATGGGTTCCCAAACACTTTTTGGTTTTAGATCCTAATTGTGGACCTCCAGTTTGCTATTTCAGAAAATGGAAAGATTTAGATAAAGGCACTCACAGTCGTCACAGTCTTCAGAATGCACTGATTTGTAAAGAAAAGTAATATCTGTTAATTTTTTTTTTTAAGTATCTATGAGAGGGATAACTATTTGGCCAGTCAAATTTTACTTGCGCTGACTTTACCAGTACGAAAAAAAAATCAACAGTTAAAGACAGAATCCAACCTGTAGCTCTCTTATTAGACACTGCAAGCTCTACTCTTTGACCCCCCACCCACCAGAGAGAGAGAGAGGGAGAGAGAGAGAGAGAGAGAGAGAGAGAGAGGAGAGACAGAAGGAAAGATAGAAATATAGAGAGAGAGACAAAGAGAGGGAGTAAGAGAGTCAGGAAGAAGGAAAAAAGCAAGAGAAAGAGACAAATATAGAAAGAAAAGGAAAGAAATAAAAGAAAGAGAGAGAGAGAGAGAGAGAGAGAGAGAGAGAGAGAGAGATCAGTGGAAGGCAAGATAAAAAAACGGAGGTATTGGCTGAATGGTCAAGTCAAGCTCACTCCTCAGTGATTGGATACCTATCCACTCTAGCGTAACATAACTGCTGTCCAACTATGATTTTCATTACGGGGCAGACCTTACTTATAGGGGGAGGGGTTAGTGTCCATCTGTTAAGATCTCCATGCAAATCTCTTTAAGTTCCCCGCCTGTAGACTAACATACGATGCAAGTAGATTTATCAGGCCTAGCCTTTTGTCCATATTCACAGGCTCATGCATGTTCATATCCCCAGTCCCCTCCCCCACCAATCTGGTCGCATATTTTCAGAAGTGGACGCCGTTCCTATCAGTCTTAGAATGAATTACCTTGCTTGGTAAAGTAAAATAATTTTGAAAATTAATTCATAACCGTCTCTCTTAAAACAGGTTCTTAAATTTAATGAGAGACCAAGAGAGGGTTGTTTACACCACTAACAATTAAAGAGAAAAAAATTATGTTTCGTAGGGTTAACATGTTTGAAGATGTAGTAGGTTTCTAATATAAAACAAATGCTGTCCACTTATGATCTTCCTGCAAGGAGGAAGGGGACGGCAGGCTCTACTTTTTCATAGGTGGGGGAGCTAAGGTGTGTCTCCATGTTAAACTCTTGGAGTTCAGTCTATAGACTAACACTTAATAACAGGCACTGCAAGAGATAGCGCTAAGCAGAATGAAGATTTCTCTGCCCTAGTTACATGGCTCTAGCCTACCCGACCGTATGTACAGGTTCACTGGCTTGTGTGTTTTCATCTCACCTCTCCCATGGGTGGACCCGGGGGTTCAAAAAAATCCTGAACTTTTTCCTACAAAGACTATACAACCAGCTTAAGTAATGAAAAACTAAGGATATGTTGGATCATATGAAAAATTCAATTCAATTTAACATTTGCAAAGGTCAGCCTTTATGACCCCATGGGTCTTTTATAATTGCTAAAAAAAGAAAAGAACCTGAAGAAAGAGAGAGAGAGTAAGCAGAAGTTAATATGGCTAGACCCAGATCGAGGTTACCCGTTTCCTTGGCCAAGGTCTAGGTCTATTTTCCATTTTAAAAGAATGTTCCAGTTCTTCTATTGCCCCTATGAAAATTGCACAAAAGATCGGAAAAACACAGAATTTTATTGTTGCCAATTGGAAAAATGTGCATCTTTTTGCCTCAAACTCTACACATCAGATTTTTCCCTTAAACTTTTACTTCAAAGCTTGAATGAAAGACTGGATTTTTCAGACCCTTTATAAAATTGAAAAAACATACACAAAAAAACGATTCTACCCCTTCCCCTCCGCCTCCCACATGTATCTTCTATAGATAAGACTAAGATGAGCAAAGAACAGAGCACCACTCTGGGTAATAGTTTTTGCTAACTTAAAAAATGTTTTTTTTTTCAATCCCATTATAAGGACCTCTTAAAATATTTGGGTTCTTATTAGAGTAAATGCAGTGCCAAGAGAGGATTTTAAGGGGGCCCGGGGTGAAAAAAAGAGAAAAAATATATTTCACAGGGATAGCAAATGGAGCGGGTTTGAAAGCAGAGTTCTTACATGGAGACAGTTGTATATGCTGGAAATGTCTGTCCTAGAAGTATATCTGATGAAATCTCATTATTTTTTTTAATTATACTAATTTAAAAGGTAAATTTAAAAAAAAATTACACTAATACAGTGATGTTGATCAAATTAAGGATTCTGTTATTGTTTTGATTTTTTGTTGTTATGGTTGAAATAACAAAAAACAATAGATGATAAATCATAGCAACAAGTCTGCAACAGTCTGTACTTCAAACAAAATAAAATGATCTAAAAACATTCAACAGCCTGAAACAGACTAAAAAGAATCAACAACAAGCAACAATATATATATATAAAATTGATGATTTATTTTTAACTTGGAAATTAAACTAGTACCAACTACATTTAAAACTTTCTTTGCAGATACTTTTTGTAATTGATTGTTATATTATTTCTTTCTGTGTGGGTAATGTTTTCACATAGAAAACTATAAAGATATATATTCCCAAATAACAAAGCATGGAGTGAGTGAGTGAATTTGTTTTACGGCACGTATAAACGCTATTTTCTTAAAACACTGGAGAGTGTTGATGTTGAGTTGGTTTAACGTCCAACATCTGCATTATTGACGGGCCCCAAGACTGACATCTGACAATTTTATGTGCTGCCACACTCGAGACAGGGCGGGGATATCATTTATAACTCATCTCAGTCTGTCACATCAAACTAACACCGACCCAACCAGTAGGAAGCGAAATCACCAGGGTTCGAACCACAAACCTTTTGTGCTTGAAGCGGATGTACTACCCCAAGGCCACCACCTGGTGTGTGTAGATACGACATTGTAAATACAACTAGGCGGACAAAACTATAATAAGTTTTCTGCAGATGACACAAATCAAATGTAGAGGCTGTGGGTGTGATGCATTTCAGTTCAAAAGCTTTTTAATGGAAAAAATATTTGCCTTTAAAAACCTTGGCAAACAACCTTTACAGTACTGGTCTACTACTTTAGTACTTAGCCTCAAAAAGTTCAACTGAAATACCGGCTGAGAATCCTGAGAATGGAGATTCCTAGCGAAAAAGATCCTGGTGGTTTGGAGAGCCTAATGGTACGAGAGAGAGAGAGAGAGAGAGAGAGAGAGAGAGAGAGAGAGAGAGAGAGAGAGAGAGAGAGAGAGAGAGATGTTATTGCCAGCAAAGAGGTATGAGTGTGGACGAAAGTGTGACTGAGCGTGTTGAGAATGTGATTCACTGATTGTAACTTGGGGTTTTCCAAGGTGTGTGTGGTGCAGCGTGAGAGTAGTGAATGGAATGGAATGGAATATATATATACAGATCTAGAAGAGATCATGGATTTTTTCTCATTGTTTGGACAGTCAAAATTGAAAATGGTCACTATATATGCTGTCTAGTGCTGTCAGGAATAGGCCAAAATCTGCAGTCTGCATCTTGTGTGCTAATTGAGCATTATAACTTTAAACTCTTGTAGTCTTGAACACTACAGGTCCAATGCTAATGACACCAATACATTGAGGATCTTGATCTAATGACGAATCTAGACCTGGGTCTAGAATCATCAAAGAATGGGCACTCCCTGAGTGAGTGGTCTAGATAGATTCTTTGATAGAGTAGATCTAGAAACAGTAGTAGTACTAGTACATATCTAGATTAGGCTAGATCTGAAAGCTTTGTTGATAATTAACTCAAATCTAGATTGTACTAGAGATTTTACATCTAGATTCTATATGTATTATGTAGGCCTACTTAAGAATCTAGATCTAGATCTAGATTTCTAGTCTAGCTATCGACTTCAAGATCAAGATATAGCCTATGATCGAGATCCTCTATCAGGCCTGTCCTCTATTTAGATCTAGATATCTAGAATCTAGATAATTAGATCTATGTACAAGTACCAAATTACCCAATGCCTCTGTTGATTACTGAGAGAGGACGTTTTTAATTTGTCAAATATGCAGCTTCTTGGCTTACCTCCCAACAACGTTTTAGATCAGATCTAATTTATGTTCGTGGATCGTGATTCCGACTGAGTAATTTTCATTGATTGCTATGAATGGTTGGTTTGGAAGTACGCGCCGATACGTTCCGTCTACTGGACTGAGTGGACTCGCCGCACCGCGCCTGCGGACCGCGCAGCTATCGTGAGTTTTGATTGGTTGATCCACATTTCCACCGGAAAACTCAGGAATTTTCTCAGAATTCATCTTAGAGTTCAGGCGTTCACTTTTGTCCAAAATAAGCCTCGAGGCTAATCCAAATGAACATATTAAAGCTTATTTTTTGCGCACAAAATTGTCGAGTGTGGAATAAAAACTATGTTTTCAGCACTGCCTGCTTTTCGGTATAATAAGGGACGTCAGGTTACCCATTCAATGCTTTAGAATGGCGAGCAGGAGGAGGTCCATCAGTTCACACCTCACTATCGGTCTCAGCTGTTGCCTCATCCATGCCTTCGTCTTTGAAGTTTGACAATGTACCTCGGTTACGCAAATATCACCAAAGATTCCCCCTTATTGACATAATACACACCAGGAAACCTCACATAATTATTTTTGCAATGGGTAGGTAACACAGTAGGCATTTCCAATTAGGTTGCTTTTGTTGTTGTTTTTTATTCGCTTTGTTGTTTGTTTTTCAACAAGGGATAGGCCTACACTAGAGCCTATCAATACACTAGTATGCCTCTACTCTCTTATAAACAACTAGACTACAATAAAATGATTTAATTCACTTGTATTATTGGATGTATAAGAAATAATGAAAAAAGACCTTATCAAAAGTCACATCAGTTTCCCCCTTTGTTTTGTTTTTAAACTTATGTACATAATTATATATATAATTCTCTTCGTCTCAAACTTAGACATGCGATCAAATCCAAACCGCTCCACCATAAAATCCCAAATATTTTAGTAAAATTACAAATGAGCCAGAGAAAATTGCATAAAACAAAATAACATCAACGCCCAATCAATTTCATCAACCATAATTACCCATCCATCTTATTTTCACCGCGACTACTGAATAGTTATAGAAAAAAAATGATGTGTGTTCAACAGTAAAAAGTAAAAAATGTTCACACATGTATGGATTGTAAGGTAATGGAAATTTTTATCGAATTTGAACGTTTTTAATTCTGTTTTTTTTGTTTTTTTTTTTTTTTTTTTGTTTTTTTTTTTTTTTTGGTTTTTTTTTTTTGTTTGGAGGGGGGTGGTGTTTGTTTGATTTGTTTTGTGAAACTGTTCGGACATAGTTAACCCTTAGATTGGCAAGGATATAACCTACTAAGCCTAGGCCTATCTTGATGTAGATCTAGATCTAAATAGACATAATATTTTGTACTTATTCTTTTTGGGAATATAATACTCATTTTCGTGCCCGATCCCGAATGAATCTCAATGTAGTAATGATCATTAATTGCGATTGATAATGGCCCAGCCGCACCACCTCAACCGATATTAGATCAACGATTAGCCTTATTCTACAACATTAATTATTTCCAAAATAGAATAAACATAGAACCCCTTGACCAAAGATGTGTTCACTGTCAAGCCTTAAAATCTAAAGGTGAAACAAAAGCGTTTTGTTGCTCAAATGGGGCCCATAAGTTGGATTTTCCCCCTCAGCTCCCCATCGGCATAGCGGATTAATTTAATAACAAAAGTTATGAAAGCAAACATTGTTTAGAAAATTTAAGACAGTACAAGTCTATCTTTCGAATGATGTCAACACGACAAAGGCACGAAACGTCGTCTAATCAGTAATTTTTCTATTGTCTGTGCAACTGCTGACAAAACTTGCCTGTTCATCGAACAGTACATTGGCTAGTACAAATATAAGATAAGATACATGTATAACTTTATTTGTCCTTTGAATGCACATTTGCTGTGCCGTAGGTCTAGAATCTATATGCAGCACAAAAAAGTATAGACAGCATTAATAAGAGTTGTCATATTGACGATGATGATGAAATAATAATAATAATAATAATAATAATAATAATAATAATAATAATNNNATAATAATAATAATAATAATAATAATAAATAATAATAATAATAATAATAATAATAATAATATAAATGACAACAATAAGAAATAGTAGCGATAATATTGATAGTAATGGTGATAATAGTAGAGGTCATAGTGGTGGTAATGGTAATGATGGTAATAGTGGTAATGCTAGTGATAACGATGGCAATGATAGTATTCGTATCACATTGGGTTGACTAAACACTGGGCATATTTTTTGGCATGTTTTAAGTATATTTCTTGGGCTTTTTGATTTATGTACTATCTATCACATTGTGTGTAGCTTCTATTTTGACTCTTACTAATACTATCCTTATTCATTTGATACCTTTCACTTTTTGAACTACTATAATTTATATCCTTACATTACTATCTATCCACTTTTGTGACATACCATTTCTACTCTATGATATTGATCACTCTTGATTTATCCTATCTTCAATGTTGTTATTGACTATTGACTTTTTGACCCGTGTAATATCTATCTATTTACCTATCATTTTCCTGGACAACATACATTGTTTAACCATGCTTCCCATGTTGGTGCATTGATTTTAATCATTGATCTTTTGTTTTATGTAGCACAATAAAGGAGTTGATTATTTTTTACTTAAGCGGTTCTTCTAACTGAGTTATGTCCTTGTCAGTTTTTTGTCTTTTAATTTTAGTGCGTGTTATACCGCTCTGTATCGCCAGGGAGCAGTGGGCTTTGAACCCCATTGTACGTACTTAAAAGAGCACAGTCGTGTAGGCACGCTACCACAAGTAATAACATCTAGCTAACTTGACTTCCAATCGCCGTAGAGATAGAGAGTTAACAAGTAGAGAGTAAGCGAAGTAATAACCATAGATCCTCGGAGTGGGTTAGTTATACATGTGTACTTCATTTGGCTAGACGCACATACTGACGCACCTGGTTTTAGCGGACTCAGTTATCCAACATGAGCGGTACACGCTAAAGGCGTCGATGTTTATGCCCGCATCTGGGCAGTTGTTAGGTCTCAGTAATAGCCTGCATTCATAGAGGCGACAGATTTATGTCATCGAATACTTACTCCTTAGGCACCGTAGGAATCAATCTATGTAATTTTTGTAAACATTCAAC
The DNA here is from genome assembly GCA_003991915.1 of Elysia chlorotica. Taxonomy (NCBI): domain Eukaryota; kingdom Metazoa; phylum Mollusca; class Gastropoda; family Plakobranchidae; genus Elysia; species Elysia chlorotica. The sequence goes on along the minus strand of RQTK01001205.1, from coordinate 39,206 downwards.
TAGACGGCTTAGTCTCTGCGCCGATAAGCACTCTAGGCGACAGACAATTTTATACAAATGAGATTTCATTCCTTCTCACCGATGTCGACGGGCACGTGGCCCGTCTTTGCATCGTCGCCCAGGATAGGCCAGTAAATGACTGTACTGGGGATATTTTCACTGACCATTTTCTCACCGAGGAAACATCGCAGAAAAGAAATCTTAAATCAGCGATCAAAATTCAAGGAGCCCGTCGAGCAGAATTTCTGTTTGTGCAGTAATTTTTTGGTAAAATGTACATTAATTTGTATTTGTTCTTTCTTGGTGAGCCTGTTTAAAATTCAGGAGTGTCCTGTCTCCTTTTTTGTTTTTATGAATGTGCGCATGTGTTTTCGCCAGTGACCAAATATTATGTTAGACGGGCTAATGTCCCTGCAGCGCGCTGCACTTTTCGCGACATCTGCGTACGAGCTAGTATAAGATAAGATAAGATAATCTTTATTTGTCCCTTTGGGGGAAAATTAATTTGGACATGTTACATGTATTTCGCACATATAATTATACATGTAATTTAAAAAAAATAAACATGGTTACACAAAAAATAAAAAAGATACAATTTTTTGGAAAAACTAGAATCGATACAAATTTTTGGAGAAACATTGTACATTACATCAATATGAGTGATGGCTCTTTACTGCATACTGTAGAAACAAATATTAAGTTTAACCAAAAAAGAATTTAAGTATATAGGAAAACGTGAGCTTTTTCTTTTACCGCCTTTCACTCTTTTCCCCACTATACTTACACACACATACACACACACTCACACACACACACACACACACATAATTATCAACACACATAGACACATGCCATTTTCTAAGCAAAATTATGCCGAATTATGCAAAAAAGGCAAATTATTGGTTCACCGCGATCGCAGAGCTGAAAATGGTGGTCTTATCTCCACTGATAGGAGCTTCCTGTCTGTCTACTGGCCGACGTGTTGCTTAGCCTATCCCTTCTAGAATATCACTGGTTTGCGCAGAGTAAGCATTTTTTTTTTTCTTTTTCGTTATTGCCGATCGAACATCGTCGAAAATGGGCGGCTCTGTGTGCAGCCATCGGTGTGTATGGCGACAGAAGAAATATGTCACCTTCAAGCCGAAATATGTTCTGTGGCTCTCTGTAGGGGCAGCTTCTGTGCTTGTACTAAACTCATCCACTTTGTTATTCAGCGATGACGGGGAGGGGCGCTTTGAATGCTTTGTGAAAGAAGCGCACTCGAACGCCACCTTTCTGTGGCCCCGCTTGTGGAGCTTCTTCTGATTCGGATCATCTTAAGCTGAAGTAAGTGTGGCTGAGGGGGAGGGGGGGGGGCGTAGGCCGGTGAATGATGAATAAATGGCTTCCTAATCGTGTATAATGATGAATCCCTGCAATCAATATGCAGGTTGAATAATTGAGATAATTATCACAGAAATAGTCACTGGGTATGCACCAAACCGCATGGTTAAAAGTACAATAAAATTTCCAGACCAAAATATACAAGAAACTATAAAAAAAATACTATTAGTCTTGTTGAAAATGCTTCAAAATGGGTTGATTTATTTACGTTTATCTCAGCCCAATCACCTCTGCATTCTGTGGGCCTACTTGCGCATGAGGCAGAGCTAACTACTCGTACTTTTCGCTTTAGTTGTTCGCTGATGTTTGTCGTGATAATAATAATAATAATAATAATAATAATAATAATAATAATAATAAAAACAATAGATATAATATAATGGTAATAATAATGGTAACGATAATAATGTAATAACTAGTAACAAGATTTAAAAGAAAAAAAATTCCTGCAGACGTAGTAGTGCGGTAGTATATGGCGGGTAGGTGATGGTCGTAGGAGCTACAAGAGCCACGGTAAAATTGGGAATGGTGGAACAATACTTAATTAGAACAGAATACCAATAGGGCAAGACCTCCGGTTTTAACTATGCAACCATACCTGCTGCACCTCTTTCATGAATCTTCCGCCTCACTCATCCTAAAAAGAAAATTAAATGTATTCACCGAATCTTACCCCCCACCTTACCCCTAGCGTAGAAGGGAAGTTTTGTCTTATCTGTCTCAATATATCCTCTCTTTCCGCTTTAGAACCTTCAAAATTAGGGAACACCATACATAAGAGGACCAGCCTCGTAGTAATAGAATAAACTAGCATATGATCTATCATGTCTTGCCTTCATCTGAGATCCTGAGCCTCCGTCGTCTGTCAACGCCGCCTGTCGCCGTATAGGATCCTCCAGGGGAACCTATGAGATGTTAAAACCCAGGGAGAGGGAGATAACTCTGAGTAAAATCTGACCATTGATTTTCTGATTTCCAAAATCGAAACATGAAGTTGGAATGGTAAATAACTTTACCGTAACTCTAGATTTTGACTAGTATATCTAGACTCTCTAGATCTACATCTATAATTTCATGTAAGTGTCTAGATTTATATTAAATATGACTCGCTCTCAAAAGGTCGTATCAATTTTTGAACTTAGAGTGATAATTTCAAATTGTGATTTTATACTGTAGGCCCTAGATCTAGATTCTATAAAGATGTGTTTCTCATAGCACCACCAACTCTTAGATGGGGTAAAATAATTTTAACGATCTATATTCTATCTAGATCTAGAATCTAGATCTAGATCTAATTAAGTATCTCATTTTGTGAAGTAAGTTATAATCTAACCATTAATATACTGAGATGTATAGATGAAAAAATGGGGCCCCTTTTGTTCATCATCTTTATAAACGACCTGCCCCAAGTAGTCAAATCAGCCGTCAAAATGTTTGCGGATGACACTAAGCTCTACGGAAATAGTAGCACAAACCTGGGAATTGAAGAGCTACAGAGGGATTTGGATCAGCTACAACAGTGGTCAGACAGATGGCTTCTACGGTTCCACCCTCAGAAATGTGCAGTCATGAAACTGGGCACCAAAAAATCGGAAGCATCCTACTCCATGCCAGTGAAAGAGGCGGACGGTAGCACAGGGAGACTAACACTAACAGAAACAGAAGCAGAAAAGGATCTAGGAGTTTGGATTGACAACAACTTGAAGTTCGGACCTCACATTGCCCACACAACAGCTAAAGCAAACAGGATAGTAGGACTCATAAGGAGAACCTTCGACTACTTGAATGAGGAAATGTTTATCCAGCTCTACAAAAGCCTTGTAAGACCTATCTTGGAGTATGGCCACTGCGTATGGCAGCCCTACCACAAAACACTATGTAGTGACATAGAGGATGTGCAGAGAAGAGCCACCAGGCTACTGAGCAACCTCAAAGACAAATCATACCCCGAAAGATTGAGAAAACTGAAGCTACCTACATTAGAACATCGCAGACTGAGAGGTGACATGATTGAGGTCTTCAAGTATCTACATGGCTACTACGATGTTGGCCAACCCCAGCTACACTTGGCCAGCGGTAGAGAACTACGAGGCCATTCTTTGAAGTTACGAAAAGATAGATACAGCCTCGATCTCAGAGCAAACTTTTTCTCTCACAGAGTAATAGATGAATGGAACAACCTCACAGAAGAAGTGGTGACAGCACCAACAGTTAATGCTTTCAAAAGTCGCCTGAACAAATTGTGGAAGAACCGCCCAAGCATGTACGAACCAGAATGCCAAATGTAAACTAGTACACATAGGTCTTCATACAGGCTACCAAATTTTGCTGACAGATAGCACACAACATTTGCACTCATTGAAAAACCTTAAGTCCACAAAAGGTGCCAGTATATCAACAGTTGCGACAGGGCAGCCCAAAATCTAGGCGACTGCTGGGTTCTGGACCGCAAGCCCACAAAAGGTGGAAGAAACTTTATTTCTGGGCTGTGGAGATAGTTCAGCTGAATGCTTACATTCTGTATAAATTTTCTAACAAAGCAAATGAGCAAAATTTGAAGTTCACTTTCAAGAGCTTCAATGAGTCTATTATGCATGGTCTCATTGACAAGCATGCGACAGAGGCTGGCCTTCGAAATAATGTGCCTGAGGAAGAAAAGGCTTGACCAGGAGGACCAGCAGAGCCCTTCTCAGACACCCACTGTGCTTACTGCAGTCGACTTGAAAATCTTAAGAGCACCGGCTGTCAGGATAGACCCCACCTGCATCCAAAACACTGCTTTGAGGCCTATCATAAAGGCTTGTAAAGCACTGGAGTAAAGTTGCTGTGACTATAAATAATTGTAAATATTTTTAATGTAAGATATGGCTGGAACTCAAAGCCTCAATAGTATTTTCATTTATTACCAGTAAAGAGACATTTTTTTTAAATTCATAAAAATTCAAAAATGAAGCCACATACTTCCCAGTGGTACCATTCTCTTTCAAACTGGATATATAAGACATCATCAACAAGCCAAGCCGATTTCTTCACAACATTTGATACTATGAACAATCTTAGACGAAATATTTTTTCACTTTTTTTCAACCTACTAATCATTATATAAAATATTATTTGACACAATAAGGGGAAAACACTGTGATTGGGTGGGAAAAAGGCAAGTTTGTCACTAAATATGGTCTGTAGGTACTGGTTAATGAAATGTTTACACTGTATCTATCACATGAAACAAAACCACAAATTGGTTATTTCTAGCTGGGTCTGAGACAATAGATATCGTAGATCTAGGGTATTCCAATATATATCGATGTCATACATTTTGTTTGTGTCACACTTATCTATTATCTGAATTTACATGCCAATTTTATTGTTTCTATAGATCTAAATGTGAATACTAGCACTGAATATATTTTCAATTGATTATTTAGCGTTTTTTGACTTAGTCAACCACAATTCCCCCCTATTCATGATTTAATGTATACCTTTGAGATGTACAGGTATTTGAGTATAGCCAGCACTGTTGATGACACATACATTTTTATCTTGTTTTTGTGATTTGAAAATGGGCAAAAATGAGCAACTGTTTGATTACGGCTTAACACAGATGATTGCAGCTTAACGCAGATGATTGCAGATCACTACTTTGTTTGAACAGATCAAATCATCAAATCATCTGACTGAAGATAATTTTATTGGTGCACCATACTACTTTAAGTGAATCATCTGAATGTTAGAGTAGGTATCCAATCACTAACGCTTACAACCCTTCAACTGTTAATATGTAGCTTAGTTTATATACATGTAATCTGAAAGGCTGCCAAGCTCTCTCCATCTCCTCCCTCTCTCTTTTTTTGTCCCCTCATGTCTCTATGTATGTCTCTCTGTCTTTGTCTCTTTAATTTCTCTATTTCAAATTTATCTCTTTTTGTTTTTGTTTCCCTCTTTCTCTTCATCTCTGGGGCAGCCTCTAATGAGAGTTTGACACCCAAATTATATTCTTCACTGTTTTCTGTCTTTTTTCAGCAACTGTTTGACTATGGCTTAACACAGATGATTCCAGCTTAACGCAGATGATTGCAGATCACTACTTTGTTTGACAGATCAAATCATCAAATTTCTCTGGAGTAAGTATGTTGAGGGCTCACATACATGCAATTATTGCAGGACTTGTTCAATGCGAAAACCCTCCTTTGTGAGTTTCTTATAACATTTTGCAATTCTTTTTTTATTGGGGGGGGGGGGGGTATTCAAAAATATATTTATATATATGAGGAAATTATTACATGTATAATTATGTAGGCCTTACAGCTAAAGAAGCAACCAAGCTCTGAGCAAGCACAGATATTTTCAAACTGAACCCCTTAAGCAAGTTCCTAAACAGATTTAAATAATAAGAGCAGCTTCTTCCTCTTAGGCGTTAAAGAGAACAAAATTTGTGGTTCATAAAGATAGTGGATTTTTATGTGGGAGTGGGTTCTTTAGTGAAGGGTTTTTAATCTCAGGTGGAAACGAGTACCGTAGCAAACTAGTAATTCCAAAATGGTTGAAAATGAAGAGAATAAACAAAGGAGAAGATGAATTTCAATGAGGGGGGTGAGGGAACTATGAGATATCTTTTACAAACTTTTTTAAAAGTTGCTTTTCTTTCAGAGTAAACATTTGAGAAGATACATAGTCATTTGAATGATACTTAAATTACACCGTATACTTCTCTAAACGCTTTAGATCAATTTGAAAAGAAAAACAAAAAACACCAAAAAAGTTAAATGGTTGCTCCTGGCTGATAAGAATGAAGTGAGTAAAGAAAGCACTCTTTTGTGAAAATGTTCTTATAATTTTGAAAATGAAACCTATTCCATAAAATGATTTATTAAAAATATAAATATTGTGCTTGAAATACAAATGCAACAATAAACATTCATCTCATTTTCTTAATTTTTCAGGAATACAATCTTGTGAGAATATAGGACCTACATTTGTATTCATGCAGATGACAGCAGTCATTCATTTCAATTTTCATAGTCATACTCTATTCAGGAAATCCAAAGATCACACCCTAGTTTTGTTATTTCTTTCTGCTTCAGAAGAGGCCTTATAACCCTCAACATGACAACCACAAAACTTTCAGGAGGCCATACGGCATCAGTTCTTACCCTTTGCGCGCAAACCAAGACAAACCAGCTTGTATCAGGAGGCGAAGATGGCACCCTGTGTGTTTGGTCAGATGATGGTCGACTTGCTGCCAAGTTCAACAAGCCTGGGGTAGAGTGCACATCAGTTCTGTTTTCAAAAGAAAAACCAAATCTAATTTATGCATCTTTTGGTGAGGAGATTTTGGGGTTAGACAGCCTTAGGCTGACAGAACCTGTGTTTGTTTTCAAATCTAATCAAGATGAAGTGAATCAGATTGCTCTAGATCCAAAAGAAGAATTTCTTGCAGCCTGTGATGATGGTTGTGAAATCAAGATTTATGGCTTGCTGGACAGGAAAGTGTTTAAAACTTTAAGATATCAACATACAAACATATGTTCTACAACATTGTTTCGACCTAATCGCAAATGGGAAATTTTCAGTGGCGGACTGGATTGTCGTTTTGTTCACTGGGATTTTTCTAAGCCAAAATGTCTTCGACAGCTCAACATGCAAGAAATTCAGACAGCATCTGGTGATGAGTCATACATGCTGAACCCACCATTTATCCATCACATTTCGTCTTCACCTGATGGCAATAGCTATGCATTGGCTCTAGAGAATGGAAAAGTTCCCATCCTGGATGGTAAAGGAAAATACCTCCAGCCACAGTATACTCTTAATGCTCATGGCCAAGGTGTATCTCAAGTACATTTTTTGTCTGAATCTACTTTAATATCAGCTGGCAATGATTGTGTTGTGACTCAATGGGACCTCAGCAAGGCAGAATGTTCTCAACATGGACTCTTTGATGATCACATTAGTACTGATTCTTCAGAGAGTAATCATAAGGATGAAAAGTGCCAAGCCATTACACAGGCGTGTAAAGTACATTCCTATCAACATCCCAGCAAAATAAATTGGTTAGCTGTTGATCGGATCGAAGATAATAGTAGCACTGGCAATGGAAATACCTGTAGACTGTTTGTGGCAGATCAGACAACAGATATATCAGTTTTAAATGTGACCTGATGTTAAATGAAATTTAGAGCTCTTGTATACAAGTCTATCTATGTGTATTCTTTATATTGTTGCACAAGTATGTTAAATTTTAAGATGCAATAATGTTGGTTTTTGTATACATTTTTACCATGTTCTTCAATCTTTTATCCAACTTCCAGTATGGATTTAGAGCAAAAAGGTGTAATACAGATCACTTGATCCTCCTTGAAACATTTATAAGAAAGGCTTAAATTATCAATAACCATTGTCATATACACCTGTGTGATACACCAATGGAAAGCTAATAGTAATAACTTTGTCTTTCCAATGATATATCATTAAAAAGGACTGAAAAAAGGAACGATGGAAAAAATGGCTTTCAATTCAGTGCCTCCTTTACGCAGTCAAAAAAATGACATACATCGTACATCTAAGCGTCATGGGGAATGGCGAAAGGATTTGAGGATGAACAATGCACTGGGCTAGGCAGGCATCTTGTCAAAAAAAATTGGACGTACTGCGTTTCGTTATATTTCACAAAGGGGTTGATGTAAAAAATTGTACATGGACTGTAGCAATTGAGGTGCATTATAGATTTCCACCTACAACTACAAGAGAACCTAGGAAATATTAAAATTAAAACATGAAAGAGTTGCACTGTATAATTAAATAGAGACTGAGAATTGAGATTGAAGATTTTAAATATTAATCGCAGATTAAATGTAGTTCGGCATTAAAGGAAAAACAGTGGAAGATGTTACTATAAGTACTACAATAGAATCATGTTTAAGATAAACTATAACTTTGTATTAACTATTTCTGAGACACCAAAGCCCTTTTTGATATTTTGCAGTCATGGCTAAATGTTAACATGGGGCAAATAAACTTCTTTGTTGTCCCCAAAATGTTTATCTGAAACAGATTCCCCTGTATTATTAGTTCTACTTTCAGTCTGGGTTTTATTGTTCTTGCAATATCTCTCTGTAGCCAACAACTGTTGTCTTCCATAGCCCCAAGGTATACTGCGAGCAATTAGTAGTTAGGGAAATGGAACTACTGCCATTATTGGGTCAATATAATTCAGCAATAAAATTGTCCCTAACAGTTTTGATATCTTAGAAATTGATCTGAAGAACTTGATGGCATTCAAAACGTTAACTCATTTAACCTGGGGGTTGAAATTTTTTCTGGACTTGAACGGGTTGATAACTAAAATTGCTGAGATTGGTACCTCTTGGTATGGTCTAGATTTTAGTGTTTGTAATGAATACATGTACATGCTTATTAAAAGTTTTAAGAGATCCAACCACCAAACACTGATAGATTAGATCTAATAGTAATACAGATCAAACCAAGACAGAAGCATACAACATGAATAGCCCGGCTGTGCTCTGGTATTTATTTGTTACTGGACAAGTCTTTGGCCTTAACTTGTGATTAAGAACTTTGAAAATAGGAGGATTGATTGAAGAACTTTGACATGCAGTAGATGGATAAGATTGATAAAAACCAACATATTGATGAATATTTTACGTGTGAAGTAACAGAGTGAAATTGGCTCTGCATGTTTCAATACCAATTCAGTGACTGTTGAACAAAATTATGCCACAACATTGTGCTATTCTAGTGGTTGATTTAAAAATTGTAATTTGTTTCTTGAATTTCAAGATGTTTGAAATGTTTTACTTTTTTCCCTTTTTGTACCCATCTTTCATAGTACATGTATGTTGTGTTTCTCACTTTGTAATTTATTCAAAATCTTAGTAAAAAGGGGATAATAGGCAGGGCTATCAAAGGCTGCTACATGTTAATGTATAAAACTAAAACTGCATTAATAATTGGGAGCTATAATTCATGCAAAGTTATATCAAATACCTTTTATTTAGTCGAGTCAGCTCTGTTTACAAGACTACATGTATATTAAGGTCAACATAAAAACACTCTCCTCCTGAATTATTTTGCATTATTTGTGAAAAACTTTTTCATTCAATGCTACAGGTGATCTACGTTTATCGTTGAATTGTGGTGCTATTTCTGTTGAAAATGATCATATAAAAACATGTTCACTGATCAAAGCTGAAATAATACTTGTAAATGTAATAATATTGTATTTCAAATCTATGCACATTGTGATTTAATATAATCAATAACAGCAATAACAACATCTTACATCCTGTATCTAAGATGGTGCATCTCATTCTCAACCTAAGGCTAAGCTGATGATGTGTGATTACGGTACATAGGCATGTACATGTACAAGGCCGCAAAAAAGGATAAAAAAGAATAAGATGATTTTCACTTTGCAATAAAAGCACTGAAAGTTTGATATGAGTTGCAAATATTTCATCTTATGCAGCAAAAGGCAAAATGATTATCTTATTCAAAAGGATTTTTTTTTTAAAGGTCAGAGTATGCAACAAAAATAAAGCTTTTACAAAATGTATTGTGTTTTCAGCACTAGTTACTTTGAAAACGTTTGTGCAGTAAATACATATGTTTCGTTGCTGTATAAGTTTGGTCAGGCACTAGATTGTTAATAAAGTATTCTAACACATGAATATGCTTGAATGAAAACTGAATGTTTCTGAATCCTCATGTTCCATTTCAAGATTGATGGCCATCATTTGGAAAATTTTCTGTTGCTTGAGTCTTTTATTTTAAATTCTATATACTGTACTTTATTTTTAAACTGAAAGAAATTTGTCTTCTTTTCATGTTTTATATTAAAGTATGTTAATTACATTAAACGGAAAATCTTATGACTTGTAGTTGTACTAGTTGTACATGTAGCAGTATTTCCAATCTAGGCAAATTTAGCACTGACTGAGGCATGAATCCTAAACAAGTTCTTTTAGCTTGAAGTTATATGTACATAAGATGACCAAGATTTTGTGAATACTAGGCGTACAACATTGGCATAATTGACGCAATGAAAAATTAGCCTGTGTTGCAGATTTTATCAACAGGGATGTCATTTCATAGAGAATTATTCCCCTTTATTGGAAGTAATAGGTCATGTTTAAGAAGCAGAAACGTCATTCTACACCCATAAGGTAAAAAAAAATGTGTGCTTTTTTCTCCTTTTTGAATCAAAATCCCAACCTTTTTAAAGATTGAAAGGAAAAGAAATACACAGTGTCCAATGAAGTGGAAAATACTAGGAAACAAATCAACATTCATTACTCCGAGAATTCATCAAATTTTTTCAGAATGTCATTACTCCGAGAATTCATCAATTTTTTTCAGAATGTTCAGTATCCTTAAAAAATTGGCGGAAACAGTTTTCATAATACAGGCCACAATAAAAATATAATTATAAATTTTTCATAAAAGGCAACAATAAATAGTATGAAACATTATTTATTTGACATTATTTTTTTTTTTTATAAATTGAAAAGCTTAAAACGGTTTTGAAATGCATTAAAAAAAACTATGAGTGATGCTATTTTGATGATTTGAAAATTTTTGAATTTAGATCAATGTTTTATACATGAAATTTCAAAAGCGTTCATGTATTTGAAGATTCTATTTAAAAAATGTTATCACACTTCTCAAATGTCTTCCAATTTTTAGTTCAACATTATTAATACATGTATTATGCTATGTGTTCGAATTCTGGCTGTTGCAATCCCTACTGGTTGGGTCGGTGTCAGTATAATGTGACCGGCTGAGACAGGAGTCATGGTATCCCCACCCTGTCTCGTGTGTGGCAGCACATAAAA
>RQTK01001205.1:8989-27312 GCA_003991915.1 Elysia chlorotica | reverse complement strand
GGGGTAGAACATCGGCTTCCGACGCAAAAGGTCCCGAGTTCGAATCCTGGCTGTTGCAATCCCTATTGGTTGGGTCGGTGTCAGTATAACGTGACCGGCTGAGACAGGAGTCATGGTATCCCCACCCTGTCTCGTGTGTGGCAGCACATAAAATTGTCAGACGTCGTCTTGGGGCCCGTCCACGATATAGCTTATAGTTGCTGATGTTGGACGTTAAAACCCAACCAACCAACCAACCTTGGAAATTTGACCACTTTCACGTTCATATAATGTGGAACTTTGTCTCTATCTGAACATGAATGACAAATAAAACAATCAAAACGTTCATAGACTTCATTACAAATAAAACAATCAAAACGTTTATAGACTTCATTACAAATAAAAAAAAATTCATGAAATAATACAACGACAATCGATTTATAACAATAATTAAATAATAATAATAATAAATACTACTACTACTACTACCGTACTACTACTACTACTACTACTACTACTACTACTACTACTACTACTACTACTACTACTACTACTACTACTACTACTACTACTACTAATACTACTACTAATATTTGCAATGAAAACGACTACGATGGCGATGATGAATTGATGATGATGGCAACGACGATGACGATGATAATGATGATGAGTGTGAAGATGATAACCACTTGGCACTCTGTAGGCTAGGACCACCATTACCAACTTATGTGCAGCTGCTGTTGTCACTATTCAATTTTGCAACATGACGCTCCCTTGCTCGACAAGAACATAAAGTAATTACTGGTCCTAAAAAGAAATAATCTTCATGTAGTTACATGTTTTAAAAAGGATAATGGGCAACGGTTGCAAGATGCGCCTCTGTGGTGTAGGCCTACTTACTATTAGCGGGTATTCTCTGTTGGGCAATAATATTATAAGAGATGTATGTTATGTACCGGATTAGATCCACTCTCTCCAATCAGAGGTTATTAAATTGAAATCAAGAGGAGATAAAAATTAAAAATGTGCTTTTTTGTACAAAAGGACTGTAGTGTCTAAGCTTCATCAGCAACCTAAAAATAGAGTCAACATGATCGTCAAGACGCCAAGTTTTGTCTCAATTAACCTTCCCGTTTCCTCCTCGAGAGAAAAATAATTATATCCCACAGGAATAAACTCGGTAAATTCTGAACGGGATAAACGTTAGGGTTTTCGGGTTTTCAATGCGAAGTCAAACACCTGTTAAGGTTTTTTTTAATATTAATTTGATGCCTAAATCTAGATCTAGATCTAGATAGGCTGTGCGCTGTGGACTTATCTATCTAAGACTAAGGCCTCTTTGTGGGATAACATTTTAAACTTAGATTTAGATAACTTAAAAGTGTAAAAAAAACGCTCACCCATCCCTTGAAAATCACCCTTAACTCTGCATGGTTCCATGGATTTTCCTATTTTGCAAAAAAAAAAAAAAAAAATTCGAATATTTTTATTATAGAGAAGAATACGATTTTTGATCTTTGTAAAAAAAAATTGCAGGAATTATCTAAATCTAAATATCAACACACCTTGGAGAGGGTGATCAGGCTCCTCGTCAACGTCTAGATCTGGGCCTAGATGTTCAGCCAAATCAGGGATTCATTATAAATGACACTTCTGAGTCGCTCAGATCTAAAATACTATAGACCACTGTGTCTTTTATTATATTGGCTGAAGCTAATTAAATAATATTTAAAACTTAAAAAACAATTTTGGTAGTGAAAAAAAACATCAAAATATTTAACAGGTTGACGGAATGAAGTAGAAGAAGATGGTGGAAAGGAATCATGGAATGTAAACAAAGTCGAAGTAAATTTTGATTTGCATAATTGGTCTTTTTCATCATATTTCAGCGATTTTTCGCATTAAATAATAATTTTTGTGCAACTAAATAACTTTATTTTGTAATAAGCCCGTACAAAAAGCAAATTTATAATTTTTTATTTATAATATAAATCCGCCATTTGGAACCTGCAGAAAATGAGGGTGTGGCAATGATCATCGGTGATCAAATTCTCTATCATGGAATGTTTTAGAGTTATTGAAGTTCATATTTTAAAATCAATGACTGGTGCTATAGATGAAAAAATTCTTTGTACCAATAAACTGTAAGTGTGAAGACGTTTTGCCTAATCTGCATGGATTATCTAGTTTGAATTTATAGTTAGGGCACTATTTATAGCTCTCCTGGTTGATTGGTTCGACATGTCAAAACCATTTATCCATATATCAAATCTATAGATTTTAAGTAGATCTAAATTTTTGTTTACTGATAAGGATTCACAAGAATCAAGATTGCATAGCAGTGGATTCAACTCTAAAAATCTACCAGCTCAGCCAAATAAAACAAGTTTTTTTTTTCTTCTATTTTTCTTTTAAGCATTGTTGAGCTGGTTGACTGGTGCAGCACCTGCAAACTGAGTCCGCCATCATGTGGTTATTTTCAAGAGTCTCAGGGGCCATGGTGGCTAGAACTGTTGTGAAATACAACAAACCATTGACATCTCTACAAAAAATCTCTCAAAGTAGTCAGCACTTTTTCATCTCTTCAAAATTACCATCCAATACTATACTGTCAAGCCCTTCAAAACTGACACCTTTTTTCCATCGTGGATTTCATACTACTAATCGCCGCCCTGTGCCACCAGCGCTTCTACTTTTGCTCAAGCCGATTGCCAAGTTTTCTGCTATCCTCACTGGCAGGTGAGTAGAAATATTTTTCTTGGTAATTTTTAAAAAGTTGTTGAAGCCACTAGCAAAAAGAAAACAAATTATGGCTTTATAAAAACCCTTTTTTAAAAGTTGTTGAAGCCACTAGCAAAAAGAAAACAAATTATGGCTTTATAAAAACCCTTTTTTATTGTAGCTACAGAGCAAGAATTCAGCTTTGAAGCAGTTGTTAAGGTGTTAAGCCAAATTAAAAAAAAAAAAGACTTAGTTTTTTAGATTTAGGTCCTTAAATTTTCCCTGATGATCCTTCAATCCTTCTTATTTGAGTCCAATGTGCTTCTAAAATCATAAATTTTCTCTTTTCATAATGAATCATAATTCTATTCACTATATGAAAATAAGTTCCCTTCCTTGATAGGAATGCCTGGATCATTGTAAAACGCCCCTAGATGACCTTAATTTACAGCGATCATTAGAAAAAAAGCAAAAGAAGATTCATTATGATATTTTTTTTTATGAGAGGTGTATTATAGGACTCATTGGTATATAACATTCTCTTTCACAGGAGCATTAGGAAGTGGTTCCAAGCTCTAGGTCCTACTGAGAGAAAGCATGTTCTCAATAAACTAAGAAGATACTGGTATATTCCCATCGGTTTAGTAGCAACCCTAGGGGCGTCTGGGGTGGTGTATTATACCACACATCTAGAGGACACTCCCATCACTGGCAGAAGACGATTTATTGCTCTCACTCATGATCAGATTATGAAAATATCGCAGGCAGAGGCTAGAATGGTGAGTCCCTTTTTATCGATATTTCTATTGCTAGGCATTGTAAGCTGTTTTGATTTTTCAGACTTCGTTCAAATTCTGTAATGAACAAGTGGGAATTTGAAGCTTAATCTCTGTCAAGTCTTGAAATAAATCACCAAATTACTTCATTTAATGTGGAAACTGGTAGCGGTACTAACTACTATGGAAACTCAACTGTTGGTCCACCAAAGTGTGAAATATCAACTTGAAGATACTTAAACTGTCATAGACACAAACATTTGATCGTATTGAATCATGCAACACAGATGAAGACCAATTCGATTTTAACAGATTGTTTTATTGGGTTTTTGTTGAAAACACAAGTTTTAATACTAATGATGATATAGAGCCTATAGGTTTCAAGATTGAGTTATAGAGTTATTCATATCCTGATGGAATTTTCTTTTTCATGCAAAGAAATTATGTGATAACAATTTGTAAAAAAAAAAAAAAAAAAAAAAAAATCCAATATGAGTATTTTTAGGATGTTGGGCTAAGGCAATGAATTTGTGTTGAATAGACCACTGATTATAATATCTGTAGCACTAACAAACATAATTGATAAACACAATATGCACAATTTTTTCTCAATAACTTTGTGTGTCATAATAAAATGACAAATCATATCCGTGTGAAATGGAGAATTTGATTAAGTAACTGCTAAAATAAAGGGTTTTTTTCAATGTCAATCATTTTTCATGCCTGTAAAAAGTGATAACCTACCACTTCTCCTAAAATTTACAGATTTTCAATTAGACTTTTTATGCTGGTTTTTAGTGAATTACAGTACAGTCAAACCTGTCTAAGACGACCACTGAAGATCCTGGGTCAAAGTGGTCTTCTTGGACAGGTCAAAACTTTCCCTTCTGAGTTCCCAACCTCAAATATTTGGTTGGTCACACGACTTACAGGCTTAGGACTGCCGTACGGCCCATTAAAAAGAAGAGGAAGAAGTAGAAGAAGAAGAATGACTTAATTATAGCACTTTCCGCAAAAGAAGCTGTCACGATGGATCAAATGAGTTTGAAGACAAATTTTCCATAATCCGAGTTTCATGTAAAACTGAGTGGAAGTTTGATGACCATAAATTATAAAAGGAAGCGACGACCATTTATGGAACCTCCACTCATGGTCTTTTGAAGTTACAATCCGCCGTTCACCGAGTCTTCTTGTCTGACACCTGCCTAGACATGCAATCTTCCCAACGACACACTGATTCGTGGTGGTCAGTGAAGCATGTCAAACAAACATACCGAATGTTAAGTCATCTTTTGTTTGCCGCACCTTTCATGGTCAAGACTGGTAAATGATCATGTTATGGGGTGGTCGCTTTAACAGGTTAAAGGCCATTTTGGTAGAGAAAACAGATGGTCATAGTTGCGTCGGAGAGGTGGTCATTTTATGAGGTGTATTTATATAGTAAAAAATCAAGGGGGTGGTGGATAGCTGGTCGCTTGACCAGGTGGTCGTCTTAGACAGGTGTTCGCTTGAGCAGGTTTGACTGCATACACCTCTAGCCTTTGTTTTGTTCTTTGTAAATTATAAATTCTCTATCCTTGCAATTAGTCCGTGTTGAACATAATTATTGTTTAACCTTCACCTTCACTCATTAGTTGCATTACTATAAGCCACTCGTGGGCGTTTTTTACTGACCTTGAAAGAGGATAAAAAATATTGGAAATGTAGCAAATAGTTATGTAATGAGCTATTTATCGATCTAGCTATCAATCTACTTATCTATCTATCTATATGTATAAATCTATTTCTATAGCTATCTGTTTCTCTGTACAAGTAAAACTATTTTTTTAGCAAGGCTTATCACAAGGATAGTGTATAACACCCTTGACTTCCTCTCTGAGTGTGTTATTCTGTTTTTGTATAGTCTCTATTTATCAATCTCTCTGGCTAAGAAGATGAAAAAGAGGAAAACGAAGAAGAATGACAAAAAAAGGAGGAGGTGCAGCAGGAGAAATGGGGGGAGGAGGAGTGGAAAGACGAGCAGGAGGAGGTGCAACAGGAGAAGGAGTGGGAGCAGGAAGCAAAGGGAGGAGGAGCAGGGATATAAATAGGTAATGGGCTAATGTACCTTTTGAGAAAGAGGGAGAGAAAGAGAGAGAGAGAGAGAGAGAGAGAGAGAGAGAGAGAGAGAGAGAGAGAGAGAGTGTATTGGCATACGGTTCACACACAAAATTCAGAAAAAATCTGTAAATTATTGTTTTCAGAAATGAACACTACAGATAGAAACCCAAAACACATATTGAGGAATACATATTGGTTTGACTCTTAAAATTGGCACCATTAAAAAGAATTATGCAGATTTTTCACAGCATGAGTGTTTTTCACCCATGAGTGGCGGTGAAGGTTAACTAGTAAGGGAAAAAAATTAAAGCTTCCAGTCTCAAGAGATGAACAAAATCCAACAAAACACAATAGATTAACTTGATTTGGAAACATCGGGTAGTAAATGTTACATAAAAAGATTTATCAAATTCTCTTCAAGTCATTAAACAAGGAAAAAGAAAAGTCTTAAAAGGGTATTTTCTTTGAGATTGCTTTTTTTTTCTTTTTTCTTTTCTTTTCAGTCTGGAGATATGTTTGTATTCAATGGAATCCTTGAACTTGCTAACACCCAGGATCAACTTGCCATCATTTTGGGACATGAAATGGCTCATGCTGTGTTGGAACATGGGGTAAGCAAACCTTGTGAGAAGGTTTGTTCTGATATGGAACAAAGGTTTTAATTTTTATATTTTGAATTTTATTAACTGACAATCCCTTATTTGTCACGAGAAAGTAAAAAGTGAGAGTTATATGTGTGTTTGTGTTTCTATACCTAGACAAAATTTTTTTTAACTGCTCGAATAAAGCTTGCCATTGTGATTATATGCAAGCAAAGTACATATTTGTGGATCTGAAGGGCCTCAAAAAATCAGTATTCTGTCTTTCCTCTAGTTTTGGATACGTCTTGATTGAGTTTTCTTTTAGGTGTAACATGCTTCTTAAATAATTCTGCTGACTAATCCATGGTCTCTGTCAAAAAATGCTTCCATGCTGCATGTATTTACCTAATACATGTATACGATTCTGAATGTAATTATAAAACACTTTTTGTGTATGCTCAGTTTTTACAAAACGTTCACAATATTGCATTCTGATTGCAGGTGGAAGAACTGAGCCTTGCTAGTCTGGTTGATATTGTGGTTATATTCTGCCTTGCAGCACTGTGGTGCATCATCCCTTCTGATGGTATAGCTATCATTACTCATTGGTTCTACAATAAAGTAATACAGGTAATCATGTGAGTTTTTAACAATTATTTCCAGAGGGGCACAAAGCACAAAGTTTAAAATCTCATAATGTCTATGAATGTATTTATGAACTAGCCAGCTTATGGTGAGTCCAGTTCAGAGATTAAGTCAGCTCATATATGTCACCCAGTGACCTTGCCTCTCTTGTAGCATGAGCAAGGCAGAGATCAAAATTATTGCTCTGCGGCCATGTCGATTTTTATAGCCTACTTTCAACTTTGAACCAAGGTATAGATCCTTAATGGAGAGATTTGAGAACCACAACTGCCTTTTGTGGTTACATATATTCATCTCGAGGTAGCAAGGGATGAAAAGATAGATGGCTGGAGGGAGAGAAATTGCAGAGGCAGACAGACAGTAAGGGACAGAGACACAAAGAAGATCGGAATATGTATACATGTAGAGAAATGAAGGAAGTAGTTATAACAACAAATTTATTTTCTCTAAATTATATATTGTGATAAAAAAAAAAGAATCTGAACAAAGACTGTTATGAAATTGTTGCTTTTTGTATCAACATTTACTTGCCTTTCTTTAAGACCTTACATATCTAAATTCCCACAGATAACTTTTTCCACCCGCCCCCCTCCCTTACTCTCCCTCTCCTTTCCCCATGAATAAGAAGAGCATCTCGAATAAGCCTTCCCCTCATTTCACACACATAAACCCAAATACATCCTAGCCCACACTAACCTCCTACCAATGAAGTCGCGCTGTATGCCACCACCTTGGCCATTGGAGTGAACTACGATCAGAATTATAGATCCATGTCCCTTCCCCTACCTAAAAAGATCACTGAAATGTACGGAAGTAACTACTCCCCTGTGTGGCAGCTCATAAAATTGTCAAAAGCCAGTCTTGGGGTCTGTTCATTACATAGCCTATAGTGCTGACATGAATGGTAACCCATGTGGCGCTTTGAAGGCCGCCCGACTTAACCAGCCCCAATAAGGCCAAAACTTTGTCTGCGTTAAATTGCCCTGGTTAAGTTCTTTGTCATTTAGTTCAAGTTGATGATTATTTATCATATACTACCTTTATGAATAGTATGTCATTCATTTATGAGTAATCTGGGCAAAAAAACAAAAACATGTTTGCTTTTTGATGCATTCTTTTTAAAGCATAACACATAGTATTGATCTTCCTCAGCTCCTGACCCATATGCCTCACAGTCGAACAATTGAAAGAGAAGCTGACCATGTGGGCCTTATGTTTGCTGCCAAGGTTATTTCTTTAGGTTTATAGAATCATTATTTATCTTTACCAATTTTACTGCTGGAAAGATTTCATGTTATAATTGTTCACTAGGCAGATTTGCATTCCATAGAAAAGTGGTTGAACGAACGTATAAGTTCAGCTTTTAGGATGTCTTTTGACAATGCTTCGCCTGCTTTATGACCTAAAACTGAAATATCATGTGCAACCTGCCTTCATAGAAATGGTAGATAAATGATGGTTTGTTTTTTACTCGAGAAATGTTAACAAGGTCTTCTTTTTTATAATTTGAAATAACAAAACAACTGGGTGGGCTTTACACTAGAAATAATATACCATAACTGTGAGTAATTAATATTTCTATATTATCTTAATGGGGTTCAATCACCAATGGCTTCAGTTATCACAGGTTTGTAGTCACCAACACTTGATTGTCATTGCCAAGTCCCATACAGATGTAATGAGGAAAATCTATCATAGAAAAATGACTTGAATGACATTGTAAAATGTTTTCTCCGGCTCCTGTCCAGGATCAGCTTTAACACAGTCACTTTTTTAAGATCAAATAAGTTAACTGAGTATTTAAAATCTTTAACAGCTAGACTTGATCTTTAATTTGTTTGTCCTAGTTTTTTTTATATTTTGTAATTTTCGTCTCACTCTCAGGCTTGCTTTGATGTACGAGCAGGCAGCCTTTTGTGGAAAAAGATGTCACTAATGGAGAGAGTGTCTACTGATGGAGATGAAACACTGCCACTTCCAGAGTTTATGTCCACTCACCCTGACAGCCTGAAGCGAGCAGAACATTTAGACTTTCTACTCCCTGAGGTTGATTTATATATGTTTTGTTTTTTTCAGTGAAAAATATAAAGGAAAATATTTATTAAGGTATTAAACAGTAATAAATAAAAATGTTAGGTTGTTTACTTACTTTCAACAAGTAAGACTCTTCCATAAACTTGGTAAGAAATTTGGGATTGTGAAATATGCAAGGAAATGATAGTCACAATATGTCACTTTGTCAATTGATCAGTGAAGAAACTTTCAAACTGTTGCCAACATCAATTAGGTAGATTATGCATGAATTTGGTAGCTCTTATGTGCTGTAGAGTAGAAAGAGGATGAACTGTAGTACTCGGGTGAAGGGGGCAATCTACATGGTTTTTTCTTTTTAAAACAATACTTTTATGTATATTATTATTTACTGCAAACAAAGTTATTGGGAGCCTTAAATAAAAAAGAAGGTAGAACAGAAAGGAAAACAATCTTACTTGGAAGAAAAAAGAAAAGCAGCGGCGCTAAGCATTCTTTGTGTTATGTAAAAGCAATGTACAGCTACTTAAGGGTCAGGCCCACGAATCATGTACTTGTAAAAATAGTGTCAGAGCTCATAAAATTGTCAAAAGCCAGTCTTGGGGTCTGTTCATTACATAGCCTATAGTGCTGACATAAACGTTAGCCATGTGGCGCTTTGAAGGCCGCCTGATGGCCAGATAGCCAGTCTGGGTCTGGTACGGGTGACTGGGTGTGAAAAAATGTGGTGTGCCGGTACTGTTCACCTGGTTAACTGATGCTCTGAATGGTGTGCTGTTATTGACGATTTTTTTCCCCCATTATTTCAAGTTATAAGTTCATAAAACTTCTAATGCGCTGAGAAATTGGTTGATTTCGCTATCTTGTTTATTTCTGATTTTTAATAATCATTTATTACTAATTGTGTGAGGGGAAAACGGAGAAGCCAGTTATAACTTTCTATCCTGCAGGTGATCACAATTAAACTTATTTAATTTTAAATAGCTGTAGGTATGGTATGTTTTAGTTCGAATCCTTTTTTACATGGAAAACATTTCTCCTGTATGTCTCTTCACTGAAAGGGTTATACGTTCAGAACCCTTGTAGCCCCAATTGAAAGCTCTACAATACATAAATGGAAATATTAGCTGAGCATTGAACCTTTGACCTCCTACTCGTCAATCCAGAGCACTAATGCTAGAGATATCGGGCACCTTATATTGCTAAAAATGCAATCCTCAAATTAATGCTATGTCCCACTCCCACAGGTTTTCTACAGAGATGGGCACAAAAAAGGTGGAAAAAGAGCGCCGCCCCTGAAGATTTGAACCTTGGACCTGCTGCTCCTCCGTCCCGAGCACTGGAGACTGAACTATCTTTAAGCCTATACTAAGCCAAGGTTAATAATATTTAAATTCGAGTAGATCTACATCCCACAAATTTTTAGAAAATTATCAAACCATAATATTTTCGGACACATGCCTAGTGCAGCATTAAATCAGAATCTTTTTTTATATTCTTTTTTTTTTTTTTTAATTATTTTTCAGGCAGAGACTTGGAGAAATAACATGAGCTGCCCAAAATTACCGAAGGATGATCCTCGACAAGCTATTAAAGTCTTATCAGACCACGTGAACAATCAAATAGCTGCCAAAAAGGTAGGACAGAACCTACAGAGGGTTGCTGTACAACAGGTGTCCTGATTTTGATTGATGTTAACTTTTTGAAAATGATAATGCCCTCTTGTGCGATGTCTCCCCGTTCCCAAAGTTGGATTATGTATGGCATTAGAAATGATAATATACATGTAAAATCATATTGACAACAAAAATTATGTTATATAATTTACTGGTGCCGGTAGTGCATCCTATGATATCATATCTAGGTACAGGATATTCAAATTTCAAATTCAAGATGTTGATTGAATTTATATCAAACTGCATTTTGAGGATATATAGTATAAATACAAATGAACCAAATTCTGCAATTTTGATAGGTTAAACAAAATTGGTGCAAACAGAAAAGTATCACACATTTTCTTAACATATATCTCCTTTTATTTACTTTGAGGATATTATTTTTTATCAAGAAAATTTGTGCAATAAATGATATTTGTATTATTTGATAGCACAATTTTTTTTTAATTCAATCCAAAAATTACATGTGGACAGAATATATCCATTTAATGTTATGAAACATGTTTCTTTAACAACTAAAAGCAATTAAGATTAAATTTATTAGAACTAGTCTGAAGTTGTGATGAGAAACTATAACGATAAGTAATGCTCTAGCTATTTGCTCCTAGTGAGCTTACTTAGTGTTGCAAGTCTACTCGTTACAATGTGTGTTGCAAGTGTTGCGTGCCGCTGAAACAGCCCATAATATTCATGCTTATTCAGTGTATCTGTTGGCCGGAATAACTACACAGCCGCTTCTAGTTACAGTGTGTGGGTGAGAATGTGTCTGAGCATGCAGACGAGTTTCTAGTGGAGAGGGCAAGACCTCATCCACAGCAGGTGAGTGTGGCACTGGTAGCTCGATCTGCAACCTGGTTGTATCTGATTGATTGATTGGTTTATGATCATCAGATGGACAATCGTTCATCGTAGATTCTGGTGGGTCAGGTTGGTTATACACTTCTGAGTCAACTGTTAGTGTTACTGATTTGAAAAAGGAAGAGTTTCTGGTTATTGTGTGATGATCATTTTCTGCTGTGACCATACTTCCCTTCACATTTTTCACGATGTACGGATGTGGATTATACGCTGGAGAAGTCTTGTTTTTCTTTGTTTGTCGAACCAACACAGTATCTCCCACCTTGAACTGATGTTGGTGTGCGTTTCTACGTTTATCAGCGTTTTTCTTTTGTGTTTCTTTTGAAGAATTGTCATTCTCAAGTATATCATTTTTTCTTTCTTCTTTAGTAATGATCTCTGGAAGAGAAACTTTCATTTTTCGCCCGGTCAATGCTTCATGAGGGGATATCTTTGTTGAACTGTGAGGAGTTGCACGGTATTGACGAAGGAAGTTTGATAGTTCTGCCTTCCAATCAGACTCTTCAGACTCACAAGCATGCACAAATTTGTTGAGTGAACGGACAAACCTTTCGACTTCACCATTTGCCTCTGGCCACAATGGTGTTACCTTCCGATGAGTAAATCCAAGTTTCCTTGAGAATGCTTCAAATTCGGCTCCGTTGAATGGTGCTCCGTTGTCTGATTTTAAAAGACTGGGTGAACCAAATCTTGCGAACATCTCATTCAGTTTTGGTGTAACTATTTTGGAAGCTGTTGAATTGATAATAGCAACCTCTGGGTAACGACTGTAATCATCAATAACGATCAGAAGGTACTCTGCTGTAGGGAACGGACCAGCAAAATCAACTGAGAGCTCGTCCCAAGGGCATTTTGGTAGCGGAGACATTCTGAGTGGATCTCGCTGTTTTGGTGTTGATACTGATGCTTGACAAGGAATACACTCTTTGATGTGACTAAAATTTTACGTGGTGGATACCACAAATCAGAACTGTACAAATTTGCTATCAGCTTCAACGTCAGAAGCATTAGGACTTATCACTTTTGCTAATTCAGCACTAAGCAATTGTGACACACTGTTTGAAGGCTTTGGCAAAATCAGTAACATCAAAGTAAAGCTTCACATTGATGATCAAGTCAAACCAAGAGCCCGACCACATAGGCCAATACCATATAATAATGTGTACATGGATGACGGGAGAGGTAATCAGCTGGGTTTGCTTCATCTTTGCCTGGTCTGTATGTGAGGTTGAACTCGTATGGCATGAGTCGCAGTCGCCATCTGTCCATGCGCGCTGAGCAAGGTTTTGTACTCCTGATGATCCCTAACAGAGGTTTATGATCAGTTGTTACAGTGAACGTAGAACCGTAGAGATAAATGTGAAATTTCTCCACGCCGTAGACGACAGCAAGCATTTCGCGTTCCGTTTGACTGTACCTAGCTTCTGTGTCTGTGAGTGCACGACTAGCATAGCAAATGACACGTCCTTGTTGAGTGAGCATCGCTCCTAAACCGCATGGTGATGCGTCTACCAGTATTTCCGTATGAATCTTAGGATTAAAGTAGGCCATCACTCCTGTTTCTGTGAGTTTTTGCTTGAGAGTTTTGAATGCTGTCTGTTCTGACTCTCCCCATCTCCAAGGTTGAGTTTTCCTGGTTAGCTTCCTAAGTGGTTCAGTGATTGTAGCATATGACTTGATGTATCTCGCCACAAACTGTGTCATGCCAAGAAAAGATCGTAACTCAGACACTGTCTTTGGTTCCTTTGTGTCGATGATGGCTTGAATTTTTCTTGGTTCTACTGAGACACCATCTGGTCCAAAAGTGTGGCCTAAGAAAGATAATTTTCTGACTCCGAACAGGCATTTTTCTTTGTTCAATTTAACACCTCTTTCTTGAAATCTGTGAATAGTATCAGCCAAACTCTTGTCATGAGCTGCTTTGTTAGCTCCATGGACAATGATGTCATCGATGAAATGTGTAACGCCAGGAATATCTTGAAGTACTGTGGATAGCGCATGTTGAAAGATCTCTGGAGCAGCGTTGACTCCAAACATGAGCCTCTTGAAACGTCTGAGTCCGACATGTGTTGAAAAGGTAGTTATAAATCGACTCTCCTCGTCAAGTTCTAGTTGATGGAACGCTTGTTGGAGATCGATACGACTGAAAACTGTCGATCCATTCAACTCGTTTATCATATCTTCAATGGTTGGCATAGGGTGGCGTTCCCTTTTTATCGCTTTATTTGCTTCCCTCATGTCAACACAGAGTCTGACACCTCCTGACTTTTTTGGAACAACTACTATAGGGCTGACCCAAGGTGTAGGTCCAGTAACCGGTTCTATGATGTCTTGGTCTTCAAGACTTCTTAGTTCTTTCTCCACATCTTTTTGAATGTGTAATGGTATTCGCCTATGTGGTTGGGCTCTTGGTTTGACTTGATCATCAACGTGAAGCTTTACTTTGATGTTACTGATTTTGCCAAAGCCTTCAAACAGTGTGTCACAATTGCTTAGTGCTGAATTAGCAAAAGTGATAAGTCCTAATGCTTCTGACGTCGAAGCTGATAGCAAATTTGTACAGTTCTGATTTGTGGTATCACCCCGTAAAATTTTGCATCTGCCGTGCAATTTTTATATGATACTTTTGATTTGAAGCAACCCATGATTGGTAGATGCTTTGCTGTATTATAGCCATAGATTTGAGTTGTGCTTTGCTTTAGGTGTGGCTTTGAACTGAGGCTTTCATAACTCTTTTTTGAGAGGATGTTTACAGAAGCGCCTGTATCTACAATGAATTTTGTCGGTCGGTTTTCAATCTGAATTACGGTTGTCGGTACTCTCTTGCTAGAGTGTTGGATACTAAAGATGTCTTCTTCTCCTGAATCTTGTTCTCCTTGGACGACATACTTCACTTCTATTAAGTAAAAATTAAAGCATCAACCTAAGAGTAGCAAAGTCCAATTGAGTTTCAAAGATGTTAAGTCGATTTTTTTTTACATTATTTTTTAAAGGTGAAAATTGTAATAAAGTTATACTCTGTTATCTGAGTATTAATTTATTAATCTTTCAACTACTGATTAATATACTTTTGGGAGAAATGGAGGAAAAAAAAACCCTTTTAAGCCGATTTGGGAATTCAAATTTCTGGATCAATCAGACTAGGTGTGAGATGTTTTAGAATTGTTCAACTTATATACAGAACAGCTAAAGCATTGGCAAATACAAACCAACATTTTCGGTAGAACCGGTAGTGGAATATCCAAAGTTGTTAATTAATATAATAAATAAAAATATTTTTCATGTACCATCTATATTCTTTACCATTGGTGGGAAGCTTTTTTTAATTGGATCTTCTATCTTTCTCTATATTTTTTTTTCTAATTATATTTCTTACACCCAGGCTAATGTCTTTTGGAGGAAAAAAAACTTGTTAATGTACCTCATGTTATATGAAAATTTGTTATTAACAGTTGTTTTATGTGTGCCTTCACCAATTTATACTATAGGTTTTTTAAATAGTTATGCCAAATGTTCTAGAATGTTATGCTTTACAAAAATTGTTAGGGGGACAGCCATCAGATGTTAATTTATGAACCACATAGTGGCAATTCTTTATGTAATTCATGTTGTTTGCTCATACCACTGTTTACCTTACTAAATGGCAGAGGCTGTGAAATATTTATAACATTTGTAGTTAAAGTCTCTCAAATTCCATGATACATCCAAAAATTATGTACCTTTTTAACATTCAGAAGATCTTTTATGCATATCACAATACTCTTGTTACCTCAAATATGCTAGGGTCAGAGACTGGCTGGAGGTAATTAAGGCCCTGCAATAATCAAACCCGTGATGAAAGCAAAGATAATAAGGAATTTGTAAAGGCGTCCAAACATAGCTCTTTCTGAGACTTATGGAGCCTACAGAGCGATCAGAAAACTGATTTGCTAAGGGGTATGATCATGCCATCCGTTATAATTGTGTAAATCACAAAGCCTGTAGTGGCTGACTACTGCGTTGCTGTCTATGCCTCATCAATTAGTCCGACTCAACCTCAAATTGATTTGGTCTGACCTTGGGGTGTTAATGGCACCATGAGCAGCCTGAGGGGAAGGGGTGGGTCCACTTGCAGACTCCCTCTTCTTGGCACAAACAGCTAAAAGTGGATCATTGTATTCCCACACATGGCTTTTCCCTGAACTAAATATTTTTTTGACTTTTTCCACATTTTTGTAGCACATTATGGTGGAAAGATTCGATCATTTGATAATGTTTGGGATAGGTTTATCAGCAGAAATTGTAAATGTAGCTTTTAAAAAGGTGAAGAAGGTTTTATTTGTCTGTTGTCTTTTTCGACCAAAAAGTTAGAAACGTTGCTGTCCCTATATTGATTTATTTTCAAACATAATTAGTGTTCTTTTTTCGACTTTGTTTATTTTTTAAATATCTCAGCCAGTGTTTTTTTTTAAAGGAATCTTTCAACATTTCACCTATAGAGGCTCAGAAACTGATAAAAAAAAATAACTTGTACCTTTTTTGGTTTAAAATATCTAAACAAGATATTCTTAAATATCAACTCTTTTCACCGGCGGTTACACAAATAATATGGTAATAATTTACTAATCATTGTCATACTTTTACAAGTAGTAAAGTTTTGAGGTTTATGATTAATATTGGATGGATCCTATACAGATCCTATATAAAATTTATTATTTCATTAGGTACAAATACATGTACATGTAAACAATGATATTCTATGATTATGATGGGTCAGTTTTGGTTGTTATATGCAGTTCTATTCCTTTACACACATACACAATAATTATGATGTTTAATTTACACTTGTTTTTAATAATCTAGAAATGAAAGGAATGATAAAGTTAATTTTGTTTTGATAAGGGTAAAAAGTTACCAGTATACGTGTGTGTCTTTTTTCTTCTTCTGATGAACAGTCTATGAACAGAATATGTTCAAGATCAATTAATCACAATAATTTTTCTCCGATGTAATTTTGCTGTCCTTAACTAACTACATGTATATGTACATTATGGTAATTTTGTAACTGAGGAAGTGCTCTCTTTTTCTAGTTAGACAAGAGCACTCTCTCATTTTTTGTGTGTAAAAATCATTTTTCTTACAAGGTTTTTATCCACAGCCAGCACTGCACAATGCAGTGAAATTTAAAAAAAAAGTGAACTTGTGAAATCATGTATGATATTTGATATACACGTAACTACAGAATTCTTTAAAAACAAAAGAACAACTTCTTTTGCAGAGAGAATATGATCAATCAGTTAATTTATGTTAAGTAAAGTAAAAAGTTTCAGAGGATTTACATGTGTCATATTATGTGCTCTATGATCTTGTGGAAACTTTTATAAAGATGGCTGTATTTATTTTATACTATTGAGATTTAAAATCTGCAAAGTCCTTATAAATTTAGTTGGGCTTTCAAAAATCACCACAAGTGGCTTAGAATTAAGAACATCCAATCTTTTGATGCTAGTATTATTTTCCGTGAGATAGAATGGGAACAAAATGTAAATTATGCTGTGCAGCTATTTTTCCTTTTATTTAATTTTCTCAGGAGGGTAATTTAGCTGTGAGTGTAAAATGAAATGATATCTGGCTTTTAACTGCTGTTGCGTTTGGTTTTGATGCATAGTGTGTATTTTTGTTTGAAAATAAATAAGTTAAATAAAATGCAAAATGGATCTCCACAAAAAGATGTATTTTAATGTGTATTTTCTACCTCTTCCTCTGCGCTTGCCGCAGAGTTGAAATATTTACATCTTTCCCTCCCAACCACTCTGTTATCTTTCTGCTTTTTTCCTCACTTTCACACACACTGTTAAGTGTTACAGTGGTCTTTGCGTAAGAACTCTCTGCTTGCGAACCCACTCTTGTCTCCTGTCTTTGAACCGGCTCTCCCTATGAAATATAATTTTTTCTCTTTAATTAATACCCCTACCAACCAGCTTTTTGCCTGGTATAAACTGCAAGAACACGGTTTAACAGAACCGGATATAATTTTTTTTTTTATTTGTCAAGCTAACACATTATTTTCACTTCCCCAGCATTTTTGACTATTTCTATAGTGATTCTAAAGCCGGCCATAGACGTTGCAATAATTGCTGTAAATTATCGCTTTGCGATCATTTTGGCAATATCTTGCTTGGTGTATGGGGATATTGCAGAAATTTATCGACAGCGAAAGCTGATTGCTCATCGACTGGTACAACCTGAAAATAAATTGCCCGCGCCGCGCGACCTTGTCGATCTGCGGCAGGCCCTTTGTTTTTTTTAAGGTCAGACAAGCTGATGCCGGTGCAGTAGGCTATTTTTGCTGGTCAAATGTTCATTTAAGACTGAATACACGCGATCAGATGTGTGAAAGGGGTGGGGGAGGGAGGGTATGAACATACACGAGCCTATGAACCTTTACAAACGGTAGACTAGGTTACAGCCATGTATTGTAAGAAGATCAGAGAAATCTCCCCTCGGTCATCGCTTTGCCATGCCGACTGACGGCGCATGTGTGTCTACAGTCAGAAACTCAAAAAGTTATTAACTATCTCTCTTGTTCTTTTTCTTCTCTCCTCCTCCCTCCCCTTCCTCTCTTTTCTCTAATGTCTCTCTTTTTTTCTCCCCCCTCCCGCCTTTCTCTCTATCCGCCTCTCTCGATATCCCATCTTTCTCTTTTCGCTCTATCCCTTCTCTATCTCTCTATTCTTTCTTTTCCTCCCCCTCTCTCTCTCCTCTCTATCTCTGAACCTCTCACCCCAACTCGTTCAGTCTCTCTCACCCTTTATATTTCCGTCTATCTCTATCTCTCTCTTTCTCCCAACCCTCTCCTGTCTTTATTAATTTATTTTTTTCTTTCCTTCTTTCTCTCTTCTCTCTTTTTTTCGGAGAATATTTCCTTATTTCTCTCTCTCTCTCTCTCTCTCTCTCTCTCTCTCTCTCTCTCTCCC
>RQTK01001204.1:119557-135677 GCA_003991915.1 Elysia chlorotica | reverse complement strand
AGAGAGAGAGAGAAAGAGATAACATGCAGACAGACGAACAGGCAGACAGGGACAAAGAGAGAAGGAGATACACAACTTTTTACATGTGAAGTACCATAGTGCCGTGGATGAAATTTTATGTGTCCTTTCAACACTTCACCTGTACTTCACGCACAGTTTTAAATGTTATCTAAGAACGTCACCTGTACTCCACCATATACTGGACATACAATGCTATCTTAAAACTTCAACTGTACTGTACATACAGTGTTGATAGTTATCTCAGAACTTCAACTGCTTTTTATAGGCAGTTTTTATTGTTTTTCTTATATATACACTTGCCTGCAGATCAATGTACCATCGGTACCGTATATATTTCTTTGAACTAAATTTGAAACATTTTTTAAAAAAGAAAGCACAAAAAGCAAACAAACAAAACGAAAAGTTAAGAAACAACAGAACACAAATGAAAAAAAAAACCTCCACAAAAATTCAAACAAAAGAGACAAACCAAAATAACTTATTAATTACACTTTATTATATTCATGAAATGAGATGGAATTTTTACTGATATACCGTAATTTCTTTTTAAAAATCATATAGTTATGAAATATTCGCCTGAAAATGAGATCCAAGTCTACAAAAAACGTTTGTGTTTTCCACCCTTAATTAGTAAACCAAAGCCTTTCCGCTAATACTTTAGCCTTGGAAGAGGGAAAGGGGAGGCAAACTGTCTTAAGTGGTAAGCTTTGGCCTCCCAATCGGGACGTTCTCGGTTGGAAACTACGATCAGTGAAAAAAAATGTGTGTGTTCGATTCCGTTCCCTACAAATTGGTTGGTTAGGTGTCACTAAATTGTGACCGCTCGCGACAGGAATCCGCGCTCTACTTCTGTGTGTCAGCACGTAAAATTGTCAGACTTTTGTCTTGGGACGCGTCCACAATATGGACTATATAGTGCTGACGTTGGACGTTGAGCAATAAATTCAACTCAAAACAACCCCTATTTCGCTATCCGCTGATAGAACATTATTCTTACATATATAGTTGGAAAAAATGCACTCATAATATATAGTAAGTAGAAGCAACACGATTGGTCAAGTTACACATTGGTACAAAAACAATAACATTTTTTAAATTTTATTTAATCAATAAGAATTCCATTCGCACATTCAATGAGTTGAAATTTTTTTCCCTTTTTTGAAACTGTTTTACCACAACGGATACTGATGCTCACAATTCACAAAGAGTTATCCCTCTTTGTTGGAAGACAGGTGGTAGGAAAACAGGAGTTATCTTCAACAAACAAAAAACGTTTTAGCGTCCATGTTGATTATTTTCCTGCTTTTGCCCCGTAATCTCTTCTTTTGAAGACCAGAATAAATCGCACCGTTTATCACCACTCACTCCTTTGCTTGATGAGCTAACTAAAATCTATGGTAGAGCTATTGTCTTTCAAATAAGTTTCCCAACTCGTCCTGAAATAACTTTTCCTTTAATATTAAGTGCTTGTACTTTTTTTCGGGACTCTCCGATAAGCCAATAGTTATGCGTCTCTAGATTCCAAAGCTGTTGAACTTAAACGCCCAACGTTGTCCCACAATCCCCAAACGATTCGCCATAACACTCGAGACACTTCCCATCACAGTGACGTCATTGTGGACTATTCCCTGTGTCCAAGCATCTTAAGTCGTAAGTACGACGTCTTTGTAGCTTACGACTCGTAGTAACAATAATATTATGCGATGAAGAAGGCTTACGACGAGTCGTATGCTACCACAACGTTGAACTTAAGGCCTCTTGGCGTTATGTATTTTGATCCAGTTAACGAGATCTAGGGTAGTAAGAATAACGTTGCTATAAACTCAGACCCCCGACTAAAGACAGTTTTTAATATTTAAAACTACCCTTTGTCCAAGATATTTGTTTATGGCACTGTTGGATCTACTACCCCTTGTTGGTTTACATAATAACGCTCAGTGGATATGGAAGAGGTCTAATAAATTGTCGCATGTAACTTTGTAACGTTTTATTCAATGCGCGGGCACTAGATCCTCGTTTGTCAAACTGCCAATGCTTAACTGAAGCGGGCGACAAATCCTCGTATGTAAAACTGTTACTATTTGTTCAAGGCGTAAGTTCTAAATCAAATCCTCGTATGTAAAATTGCCAATGTTTTATCAGAGCCCGGGCGCCAAATCCTCGTTAATAAAAGGAGTAAAAATCGTATGTCAAACTGCCAATGTTTGATCGGAGCGGGCGACAAATCATCGAATGTAAATTTGTCACTATTTTTTCAAGGCGTGAGCCCTAAATCGAACCCTCGTATGTAAAATTGCCAATGTTTTACCAGAGCCCGGGCGCCAAATCCTCGTTAATAAAACTTTCGTATGTAATACTGTCGTAAGTAAAACTGCTGTATGTAAACTCTCACGTTTTTTTTTAAATCCAGAAAGCGATCACCATATCCTCGAATGAAAAATTGTCATAACTTGTTCACAGCGCGGCCACCACATCCTGGTATGTAAAATAGTCGTATGTAATACTGTCTGAAGTAAAACAGTTCTATGTAATACTGTCTGAAGTAAAACAGTCGTATGTAATACTGTCTGAAGTAAAACAGTCGTATGTAATACTGTCTGAAGTAAAACTGTCGTATGTAATACTGTCTGAAGTAAAACAGTCGTATGTAATACTGTCTGAAGTAAAACAGTCGTATGTAATATTGTTTGAAATAAAACAGTCTATATAATACTGTCTGAAGTAAAACAGTCGTATGTAATACTGTCTGAAGTAAAACAGTCGTATGTAATACTGTCTGAAGTAAAACTGTCGTATGTAATACTGTCTGAAGTAAAACAGTCGTATGTAATACTGTCTGAAATAAAACTGTCGTAAGTCAATATATCGCATGCAAAACTGTCGTAAGTTATACTTCCGTATGTAAAACTGTCACAGTTTTTTTAGAGCGGGGCCAGCAGATCCGCGTATGTAAAACTGTCACGGTTTGTTCAATGTCCACGTATGTAGAACTTTTTTTTTTTCAAAGCGCGATCGCCTAATCCTCGTCTATCTGTAGGGAGTTGTCCTCTCCATCATCATCTCCAGACTCGCCTCCACCACCCCCAGGGGCGGCTCTACAGCATATATCTGTGGATATAATTATAACTTATTATAACTAATATATAAAATATATAAATCAAAATGTTCTATGTTTGTGACGTTGCTATTTTGGTATCTACTAGGTGTCGTTAGTAGTAGTAGTAGTAGTAGTAGTAGTAGTAGTAGTAGTAGTAGTAGTAGTAGTAGTAGTAGTAGTAGTAGTAGTAGTAGTAGTAGTAGTAGTAGTAGTAGTAGTAGTAGTAGTAGTAGTAGTAATAGTACTCCTGTATATTTCTCTCTCTTAATCTCTCCGGGTTTAACGTCTCCTATGTTCCCCTGAGGGATCTTATACGTCGTAAGTAGTAGTACAACGTCGCGGTAGTTTATAACTCGTTGTAAACCTTCTTATCTTAAGACGAGTTACAAGCTTACCACAATGTTGTACTTATGATCATAGGGGTACTTATTTTAAACAGGGTGGTGTAGATTAGGATGCTCAAATATCGCACCCAGACACATAGTAAATTGGACGTCTAAATGTACTTCTCTTTTATACCTAGTACTATACAACTAGTAACTTCATGTACAGAGTTGTTATAAATTTTGATACCAAACTTAGGGTAGTATTTACTGTTTAAAAGCACCCTTAGTCCCGATCTATGTTTAGAACACCGTTATACGTCTTCCACAGGGTCTTACTTCACCGTTTAAAATATCACAGCTAATTTCCCTAATGAATTAGATATACTCACAGGATAATTAAACGTATAATTAAAAATTAGTAAGAACTCGAAATTTTAGGTGGTGTTATCCAGTGACTACGTTTTTGCTGTAGGCCCCGTTATTCTAGGGCCTCTAGTGAATGGCAAAACAAGCAACCGTTGCTTACTCACCCAAACCGTCACACACTCCATTGATTTCTATCCTGTCGGATGGGCAGTTGAAGATTCCAGTACAGGTGTCTGTGGTCGTCTGCCCGTAACCCTTGCACGCTGGCTCAGTAATGGGACAAGGGGAGGTTAGCATTAGTACATCCCTTTTTTAAAATAATTAATTACTCGTGTGTATGGATTTTTTAAACCACTGTATATTATACCCTTTACTTTTAATCAACCTTTTTATGCACAATTTGTATGCTTTTACCACTCACAGAGATACAGGAGTCACCGATGCTACTAGTATAATGTATTAACTGTCTTAGGACATCATGGGCACAATATAGCCGTTACCGTGCTGACGTGCCGTAAAAACAAACTCATCATCACGTGTGTGTTTTTGTGTTTGTGTGTGTGTGTGTGTTGGGGAGGGGGAGGGTGTGGGGGAAGGGGAGCTGATTGTGTTGGTGCCAAGTATAATGTGGTCGACGGAGACAAAAATCCTCATATATATATCCGCTATGACTCTGTGTGGCAGCATGTAATTTCCCAGACATAAGTGTAAAGTCCTATCCACGATACATCCACGATATTACCTAGATCTAGTGGCTGAGTTGGGTTGAGTTGGTTGACGTCCAACATCAGCAATATATAGGCTATATTGTGAACGGGCCCCAAGACTGACGTCTAACAATTTTTATGTGCTGCGACACACAATACATGGCGGGGATGCCACGACTCCTGTCTCAGCCGCTCACATTTAACTGACACTGACCCAACCAGTAGAGAGCGAAGTCGCAGGGTTAAAACCAGAACCTTTTGCGTCGGCAGCCGATGTTCTACCCCTGGGTTATTGGACGTTGAGAAACCAACAAATCCAACAAATCACAAACAACAACCGATATACAAACACTCACGTCTTTGGCTGCAGAGTGGAATTCCTCCCACATCAAACAGCAGCTTGAAGGAGAGCAGCTGGCACAGTAAGTTTGGTCTGGCGATGCATCCTGTGAATAATTATGAGGGTGAGGTTTTTACTTGCGTTGTCTCCGTACAAGATTCATAGATATATTGGAACGGATCAGTCTACATAAGCTTTGTATGTTTAAAAAAAATGAGTCGACGGATGTGGTTTGAAGTTTTGATTTTCTCGCTAAATCGATAGAAATGAGAACAAATATGTTAAATATACAATCCTCTCTCTCTCCCCCTCTCTCTCTGCCTCTCTCTCTCTCTCTCTCTCTCTCTCTCTCTCTCTCTCTCTCTCTCGTAGCTTTATACTATGTTTACAGTGTATAACAGCATTAAAAGCTTTCAAATTCCAATTCATTGAAATTAAGGCGTTTGAACAATCTTTGGAGATTTTTTTTGTACTAAGGTTAAAAAAAGAAGGTGACGCCTTTTATCATCCTGACCCACATACGCAAATTCCTCCCCGAGAAACGTCTTACAAAACCTATAATCTCTGGTCCAGTGGTCCTACTCACCTTGAGCCCGGAAGAGCGTAGCGCAGCCCAAGCATACTTCCGGTGGGAACAGTGCACTCTGCGCAAGCGCGACAGAAAGGGCAAAGATCAGAACTTGAGCAACCCTACATCTACTGTTTCCCCTGAGGAGGTAGTTGTAGTTAAGTTAGTCTAACGTCATCATCATCATCATCATCATCATCATCATCATCATCATCATCATCATCATCATCATCATCATCATCATCATCAACTGTTGTTGTTGTTGTAGTTGTTGTTGTTGTAATTGAGTTAGTTTAACGTCCAACGTCAGCAATATATAGGCTATATTGTGGACAGGCCCCAAGACTTACGCCTGACAATTTATGTATTGCCAGGGTGGGGATACCATGACTCATGTCTCAGCCGTTCACATTAAACTGACACCGAACCAATCAGTACGGTGCGAAATCGCTAGGGTTCGAACCACGGACCTCCTGCGTCGAAAGCCGATGTTCTACCCCAGGGTTACCGCGCCTCCTCCCCTAAGGAGGTACGAATTGCGCTACAATTTCTTAGTTTGTATAGCTATATAGAGAATCTTTTATGGTGCATAGAATCTCTCAAGATGTACACGTTTCTGAAGATGTATGGAACTTCTTTGGGCATATAAATATCTAAGTGCGTTTAGAACCTCTTAATTTATGTACTTTCTTAGTTTGCATGGAAAAGGAAAGGAGTGGGCGGAGGGGGAAGGGGACAGGCGAAGAGATGCAAGTGCTAAAATTTAATAATAAAGAGTTGGTCTTCCAATCATAAGGTTCCTGGTTTTCGCCCCACGATCGAAATTTATTCCCCCATTTTCGTGCCCTACTGGTTAGACCGGTGTCAGTATAACGTAATCGGTTGTGACAAGATTCCTGTTATCCCCTTGGTAGGACAGCACATAGAATTGTCAGACGTTAGACTTGGGATACGTCCGCGATATATCCTATATAGGGCTGACGCTGGATGCTAAGCAACAAATAAACAAACAAAACTTAGTCTGTAAAATGCTCTTAGCTTGTTTAGTTAACTATATTAATGCGTAGAAAAAAATGTTTGTGTGAAAAAGAGAGAGAGAGGTGGGGGAGGGAAAGGTAGCGGGCCAGTAGACAGACAGGCCGAGACAGTGAGAGAAGCGAAAATAGTTTTCTTTTTTATCTTATCAATGAATTATTATACTCACATTGTTGTTTCAGGAACTGGTTCAACGTGTAAGTACTGTTGATTTCCAACTACCTTTGTTAGTAATGAAATCACAAAGGGATGGGGGAGGGGGTGGGGGAGCGATGCCAGAGACAAGGGTGTCAAATCAACATTGGCTCTGATCAATTGAAGATGATTGAAGACGTTTTTGAAAAGAATCCAACAGGAATAAAAGCACGAATTATATTGATTATTATAACAATGTATATCTTAATTGTATTTTACATCTCCAAGTTTTCCCGAAAAATTCTGCACAAGAACAAGGTCAAGATTCTGCATCAAACAAAACAAGAGAGTTAATAATATAATCTAATAAAATAAACCAAACAAGAACAATAATTTTATATGACTTCTTCACATCTCCAGGATTTCACGAGAGAATTATATCTATATAACGACAGGCACACCGGTGAAGACTTGAACTTTGGACCTTGTGCTCTTTAGTCAAGAGCACTATCCACTGAGCTACCGACAATCACAACAGTGACTACCTTGCCCAGGGGTTTATATAGAACTGGGCGGATGATCCAACAGGCTGACTAATAATCCAATAATCCAACGATCAGCTTGCAGTGATTTGGTATGTCACCAGCATCCTTGAGTCAGAGCTGCCAACCCAAGTAGCCATCAGAGTGGACATTTTAAGCCAAAATATAAGTGTGACCTTTTATCAACGCGCGGTGGCCCTGGGGTAGAACATCGGCTTCCGATGCAAAAGGTTCGGATTCGAGCCCTGGCGATTGCACTCCCTACTAGTTGGGTCGGTGTCAGTTTAATGTGACCGACTGAGACAGGAGTCATGGTCTCGTGTGTGGCAGCAATTAAAATTGTCAGACGTCAGTCTTGGGTCCGTCCGCAATATAGCCTATATAATGCTGATGTTGGACGTTAAATCAACTCAACAAAAAAACCCCAATAACAACCCATGGCACCACATACTAATGTCTTGTGGTTCGTATTGATAACACTATGCTCTTGTGCAAACACATTAATTTTTTGCATTAAACTGCATCCTTACCTTCGATTTCAAATTAGTCAATATCAAAGCTTTAAACTTAATTTTTTTTGATTTCCCCAAACTGTGCGCACATAAGGTAAAAGCCTTGAATCATGCGATGTAACACGAATGGGGAAATTTGTACAAAATTTAATAGTGTGGTTATTCTACATTAACATTAAATATTTACAACTCAAAAATATTGAGAATAATTGGTTGAAATAGTAATTATTTTTGTTCTCAAATCGTGAAACATGTAATCAAATTAAGTATTGAGGTAGGTTTCGTTTTCATAGCCTAGAGGTGTCAAAAACTCGCTACTCCTCACACGCAGTTCTAGCAGTAATGCATAGATCTATAAATAATTATAACTATAGTGCTATTTATATATCTATGCAGTAATGTTTTCTGGTATACCGATAGCTAGGTATTGTTAATAAATGTATATGCCAGTGTGTTTGTTAATGAAGTTGCAAGATGCCATGACGCCACAATACGCTATTTTGGCGTGCAATTGTCGACTACCGTTATTGTGATCATGACCACCCTGCCCACTACCGCTTAGTATCCGGGTTAACTGACCTACGAATCTCGCAATAGGTGGGGGTAGTGGGAGTGGAAACTAGTCCATCTAATGGTAGAGTGGGCGGCTTATATTAGTAAGGCCTCCGGTTCGATCACCAAAAAGACTGCCTCTGTGATGCAATGCGCGTACCCCGCTTAGCATCCGGGCTAGACCATGTTTTCCTCTGATCTCGCTAGGATGAGAGGATAAAGCGGGGGGAGGGGCAGTACTAAAATTGAGGTGGCTCAATGTTAGATTGGCGGCTTTAAGTCCCGAGGTCTCCGGTTCGATATCCCAACAGACTGCCTTCTTTGCTACTTGTTGTTTTGGTGTCAATATAATGTGACTGTCCTGTTTATCCCGCTTTGTATCTGTGTGGTAGCACGTTCAAGTTAAACTGGCAGGCATTTGTTTTGAGACCTGTACGCGATGTAGCTTAGATAATGATAATGGAGATTAATAAACCAAACCCTACCCACCAATGATAGCAACAAAAGCAACAACAACAATAACAACAACAACAACAACAACAACAACAACAACAACAACAACAACAACAACAACAACAACAACTTTAGATTGCAAACCAACACGGACAACCTCCCTGCCTCCATTAAAAAAAAAAAAAACCAAACAAAACAAACAAACAATAAAAACAACAAACAAAAAAAACCAACAACAACAAATCCACACCCCCCCAAAAAAACAAACAAACAAACAAACAAAAAAAGAGCAAAAAAAAAAACACCAAACAAAATACAAAACAAAAAGAAAAACCCAACAACAAACAACAACATACAGACCCAGTCCATGGGTGTAAGGTCACCCAAACGGGATACATCATTGCACATTCATTATGCATAATCTTCTTCAAGCTCCGTTGTTAATATGGTCAACCTTGTACTCGATGTCATACATGACATGTTGTCATGTTTTCTTTACCGATACGGCTTAATGAAGCATGGAGGAGATAAAAACATGACGCGCACCGACGAATGATGCGTATCTTTATTTCTCAAGTAATGGTATCGATGCTGGTGGGTTTCGGCTTAAAAAAAACAAACAAAGAAAAAACAAAACTAAACAACAAACCCCAACAACAACAACAACAACAACTATAAAAACGTGACGCGCATTTAAGAATGATGCGTATCTTTACTTTTAAAGTAATGGTGTCGATGCTGGTGGGTTTCGGCTTTTAACGTTAAATAATAATCAATGATATAATTATAAGACTAAGAGCGTAATTAAGAAAGTATGGTGCAACAAAGTGCCATGGTTCACAGTACATGTATAGTGAAAAAAGGTTGAAAAGATTTGTGTCACATGTAAGATTATGGTTTATCATAGAGTCATGACCCCCCCCCCTTAAAAACAAGAAAAGCAACAACAATAGCAATCAAACAAACGAACAAACAAAAACGAAACAAAACAAACACCACCACCACCACCACCACCACCACCAACAACAACAACAGCAACAACAAAAACAACAATAAAAACAACAGCAACAACAGCAACATCAAAGGAAACCTGACAAAAACACATACCCCCCTAAAAAAGCAACAACAACAAACAAACCATCACCCCCCCCACCTAAAAACAAAACAACAGAAGCAAATAAACGAATAAACAAAACCGAAGCCTAAGTTAGCTTCAAAACTAAGAACAGGAGAAGTGCAACATCTAATAGTCATCTGTAAAAAGTAGAACAGATGTCACAGGACCTCAGATCAAATAATAACGTGTAAAAATGTAACAAATTCGAAAAAACTCGGTAAAGTGAAAACTTTTTCGTAACTTGGTGTGTTTTACTTCCAGGCCACGTGGTTGCAACCTACAGTAATACCTGGAACTCCCCAAGATAAATTTACCCAAGATGGCTCGAGATAATTGTTTCAAGACCGCTCTGTCCCCGATGAATCACGACAAAGACCTTTTCCAATGCACTTCGCTAAACATAAAACGATCAATAACGTCAACAGACAACGGTGTTCATTTAACCACAACAATATTACTATTATTATTCATGAAATAAGTTGTCAGTTGAAAAGAGCAAAGTAGTGTAATAGGGTTAGAGAGCGACTGAACAAGGAAAAACCCGCCACGATTAAGATATTCAGTCATAAAAAGGTAATTTGGGACATATTTATCTGCTATTGCTTATAAAATTTTTATGAACTTCTTTCTCTCTCTCTCTCTCTCTCTCTCTCTCTCTC
Source organism: Elysia chlorotica (assembly GCA_003991915.1). NCBI lineage: Eukaryota > Metazoa > Mollusca > Gastropoda > Plakobranchidae > Elysia > Elysia chlorotica. The sequence goes on along the minus strand of RQTK01001204.1, from coordinate 125,247 downwards.
TCTCTCTCACTATTCCTCCTTTCTCTCCTCCTCTCACTTCTTTCTTTCTGGCGCTCAGTCACAAACTTTACCTCGCCAACCACTCCTTCTTTCTTTTTCTGTCTCTTTAATTTTTCTTTTCTCTGCATCGTTTTATTCCCTTCTCTGTCTCTTCCAACCTCTCTTCCAAGCTCTAGTTTATCTAGTTTATTGTAGTTCATTGCTTTTGTTACCGGACGATAGAGGAAAACTTGCTATTTGAGAGAGCAAAACTGCGCTAACTGAATATAAAAAAGTAAAATAAGTAATAGATTATGGTAATAGATTATGATGATGATGATGATGATGATGATCATCATCATCATCATCATCATCATCATCATCATCATCATCATCATCATCATCATCATCATCATCATCATCATCATCATCATCATCATCATCATCATCATCATCATCATCATCATCATCATCATCATCAACAATCTCATTATAATAACCATCATCTCATCTGGTCCAGGGGTAGAACATCGGCTTCCGACGCAAAAGGTCCCGAGTTCGAATCCTGGCTGTTGCGTTCCCTACTGGTTGGGTCGGTGTCAGTATAATGTGACCGGCTGAGACAGGAGTCATGGTAAACCCGCCCTGTCTCGTGTGTGGCAGCACATAAAATTGTCAGACGTCAGTCTTGGGGCCCGTCCACAATATAGCCTATATAGTGCTGATGTTGGACGTTAAACCAACCCCCAACATCTACTACTACTACTACTACTACTACTACTACTACTACTACTACTACTACTACTACTACTACTACTACTACTACTATACTACTACTACTACACTACTACTACTACTACTACTACTACTACTACTACTACTACTACTACTACTACTACTACTACTACTACTACTACTACTACTACTACTACTACTACTACTACTACTACTACTACTACTACTACTACTACTACTACTACTACAAATAATGCTGCTGCTTCTGCTATCCTAAAATTGTACACCTCTCTTTTTAGATTCTACACAATTTAAATTTAGACCTCACATGCGCTTTACGAGGCTGCGCTTTATGGCTCTTGTTCTTCGTCGATTATAGAATCACGAGATATTAGCCCCAAGCAAAGTACATATGACTTGATTTCCATTCTGTTCTATGTCTGACGTAACACGTTCATCCTGTCTTAACCCCTAACAACCACAGCTAACGCCCAAATGCTGATAATCATCATTATTGTTCGTCGCAGCAAACACAGTAAAATCGGTTTAACCCCGCCCTCCAACACCACGAAAATGTTATATGTTTTGCGATTCATAAGACGATAGCGGACGGCATAATCACACCCCTTAGGCGTGGGATAATCTAGTCGCTCATTGGCTGCACAAGTAGGCCAATAGGATAGAGCCAGTTTTATTGCGGCGTATATAATCTAACTCTTCGTCTTCATTTCCCCTTGGGGTCCAATTTCGCAAGGGCTCCATTGGCAAAGCTTCGTTCTTCCTCAACTAAGAACTTCAGTTTCAAAGCAATTATTTCCTAGTATTCCTACACGCCTAGAGTGGGAAGTACAATGATGTATAGATTAGACCTAGGATCAAGAACAGTTCCTAATACTATTCCGATTTAATTTTATAACAGCGTCATACCAACTAACCTAGATCTACTGATTGAAACATAATTTAAACTCTTCTTGGCCCCGTTTCCTGGATTCTGAATCCGTGAACACAAAACTAAAAAACAAACAAAACAAAAACAACAACAACAATAACAACAACAAAGAAACAATAAAAACAAATTACTAATACTACTGTAAGAGGATCTCTAAGGTTTGAGGATATTATGTCATTGGGATAATAAAGACCATGTTCTCACATTTCATAAGCTTTACTATACAGGTAGTTGAGTAGAGTTGGTTTAACGTCCAACGTCAGCACTATATAGGCTATATTGTGGACGGACCCCAAGACTGCCATCTGACAATTCTATGTAGTGCCACACACGAGACATGGCGGAGATACCACGATTCCTGTCTCAGCAGATCACATTAAACCAACACCGACCCAACCAGAAAGGGGGCGAAATCACCAGGGCTCGAATCACGGATCTCCTGCGTCGGAAACCGATGCTGTACCCCAGAGCTACCGCAACCTACCCAAAGACTGCCATCTGACAATTCTATGTAGTGCCACACACGAGACATGGCGGAGATACCACAATTCCTGTCTCAGCAGATCACATTAAACCAACACCGACCCAACCAGAAAGAAGGCGAAATCACCAGGTCTTGAATCACGGATCTCCTGCGTCGGAAACCGATGCTGTACCCCAGGGCTACCGCACCCGCTGACTATACAAGTAGAGGTACGGTAAAGTGTAAAGTTGCCACAATACAACAACAGTAAGAACAACAAGAGCGGTAGCAGCAGCACCACCACCAACAACAAAAAGAATGGAGGAAAACACACCCAATTTTACCCCCAAGCAACGAAAAAACAACAAACACAACAACAACAACTACAACAACAAAAAGAACACCAATAGCAACAAAAAGAACAACAACAACAACAACAACAACGACAAAAAGACAACAGAAAAATGAAATAAGTTACTAAAACACAAGTGGATTATTTGGACACCAAATAAATAATAAAAATGTTTATTTTATCTTTAAAGCCATGAAGTAGGTAAACCAAAAAATAACATCAAGAGAAAATTCATATGAAATGCAGCTGAAAATAAAAAATAAAAATTCCAGAAAAAAGGAAATACGCGCCACTGCGGTCATAAAACTTTACAGTTGAATAAAACCTTCTACAAACAACTTTAATAATAACAATAATAATAATAATAATAATAATAATAATAATAATAATAATAATAATAATAATAATAATAATAATAATAATAATAATAATAATAACAATAATAAGGTACAATAGGAATACTCTGATATGAACAGATGTAAACACATCTAAAACATGTACAAACACTTAAGCTGCCTATTTCGGCGATCATCGAAAATAAAAAAATGATCGACTTACTTATGCCTTTTAATTTTGAACTTAGTCCGGATTTAATAAGAAGTATACTGAAAAAAGGAAATTTCCCAGACAAAAAATGGTATTTAATTGATATAATAGGATAAACATTTTACACTCTCATAGTCATTGCTGAAATTCAAACATCTCACTGAATACGGAAAAAATATAAACGAAGCCTCCTCATGTAAGATTATACACTTAAAAGAGCACCACCCATGTTATCGACTTACAAAAAACACACACAAAAAACAAAAAAAACAAACAAACAACAAACAAAATAAAACAAAACAAACACAAACACAACAAAAACACTATTAAAACTGGTACAAAAAGTTAACCGTAAAACACGATTTTCTAAAAATCTATTACCCTTGATTGAATGCCTTTAAAATAGTTCACACAGCTTTGATTCTAATTACGATAGGTACAGAAGTTAAATCACACATTGTTCAGAAATGGTGCAATGCGGTGATACTTATCATAGGAATTTTTTTTATGACCGACTTTTTAAGAAAAGAAACCGCTGTTTTATCATAATTTCTCAATTAGAGCATTAAATATATCAACAAGTTAAATGGCATATTGAGCATATTATTGTTCTGAAAAGGCTATACAATGTGGTGACACTAAGTAAAACTTAAATGACTTTATATGTATTGTTACCACTATTTCATCATAATCTCTCAATCAGAACAATTAAATATATCATTACGTTAAATTGCACACTATTTTGATAAGAAATGGCTACCCAATGTGACGACACTAATTAATTTAGATCTAACTATTATTTCTACTGTTCGACTTATGTTGATTTTTTTTCGTCGCCGTCGTCGTCGTCGTCGTCATCATCATCATCATCATCATCATCATCATCATCATCATCATCATCATCATCATCATCATCATCATCATCATCATATTAAGCGTTGGTTAAGTTCTGCCAGTAGGGCAAAATTGGCCCGTCCAGAGTTTGTGTGTAGTTGGTTTTCAACCTAACATCCGGGCGTCCGTACAGCAACTGGAAGCAGACGGTGGTTGCTAGGAGACTGATCATGGTTGTCACCAGGAACAATAACCAGTCCAAAACGCGGGCCACTTCCTGCCACGTCATTTCTCCTTGCGACAGATCCTCGACCCTGGTTTCTTTGACAGGTGATCGGCTTTTTGAGGATAAGGTTGCATCGACATCCAGTGCATCTTTAAGGAAGTCTCTGAATGGACAAATATTATATTTAGACAATTCTGAAGCTCGAAGTATATTTGTTATGGTTATGTAATTGATGTATACAACAACAAAATCATCGCACAATGACTTGGATTTTGTTGACATGGAAACAATTTGAAAAAAAGTTGTGTAGAGACGCATTTAAAGATTCTAGAGCTTGCATTATAATATCGCAGGTTGAGATATATTCTAGTTATAACTCAATATTTTACTGATTTACCAGGCAATACAAGTATGACTAAAATCTCCCAAATCATAAGTTCTATGACCACCGAATTTAAGGCCCTTTGCATAATCATGGGCACAGAAACAGAAACAATGAACAGTTTCTATGTTTAAAGCAAGCCAAGGCCGCTAACAAAATTGACGTTTTTTTCTCTCTCAGTTTTGTCAAATTTTAAAGTGGAGATAGAAATTATTGATTCTATAGGTCTAGAATGAAATTATGTTCCTCTCATTTAACACTACCATTGGGATTAACTCAACGAAGTCACGTTGCGAACATGTAAGCCGTGAAATAAACATGTTTATTTAAAAGATGAAAAGATGAAGTTTTCACATCTGCAAACAATTTTATTCTATCTTTATTGGTTCAAAAAGATAATGCATTATTTACCCCCCCCCCCAAAAAAAAAAAAAAAAAAAAAAAAAATAAAAAAAAATAGTGCGGGTTCGTGAGCGTTGGTGGCCAAACCAAAGTGATTCCATAGAGTTAATACATTTTTTTTCTGTTGTATTCTATTCTGTAAGTACCCTGAGTTTGGCGATATTTCCGGAGATTTTGGCAGCACAGCATTTCGCGCTACGTATGACTGAAACGTTGCGGGCCTGGGCGACATGAATAGGATCCGGCTCAAAACCCCGATCACAGTTTTGGTTTTGTGTCCGACGATGGCTGTTTCCGGTTTGTGATGTAGTCTCAAAATGAGGACGCTGAGCATGACGCATGCGCACGTGATCGTCATCAGTGACATGAGATACAGCGCGAAGATTGAATCTTCAACTTCATTTTTATCATCATCATTATTATTATCATCATCATCATCATCATCATCATCATCATCATCATCATCATCATCATTATCATCATCATCATCATTACCATAATCTGATTATTATAACAATGATTACAAAAGCCACGATAGAGATTATAGAGAAGATTGTGATAACGACTCTGTCTTTCATATAAGTGGAAAAGGATGTAGAGGAGGGGTTAGAGGCAGAAAAGGTCGTGGTGTAATAATTGGTTGTGGTGACATTATTACTTGTATTATGATGAAAATTCCAATGATGAGGACGATGATGATGATGATGATGATGATGATGATGATGATGATGATGATGATGATGATGATGATGATGATGATGATGATGATGATGATGATGATGATGATGATGATGATGATGATGATGATGATGATAAAGATGA
>RQTK01001204.1:63919-115292 GCA_003991915.1 Elysia chlorotica | reverse complement strand
CTTTCACTCTCATCCAGGATAAGCATCACTCTCAGACAGGTACAGCGAAGATGGACAATGGAAGCTGACGGCCACAGGTGCATACAAATTCAAGCCTTTACTCATATATTGGGGGAACGGGGGAGTGCAGTTGACATAGAACTAAAGAGATATTACATTGTAATGCTCTCTTCTCTCTTTTTCTCTCTCTCTTTCTCTCTCTCTCTCTCTCTCTCTCTCTCTCTCTCTCTCTTTCTCTCTCTCTCTTTCTCTCTCTCTTTCTCTCTCTCTTTCTCTCTTTCTCTCTCCCTCTCTCTCTCTCTCTTTCTCTCTCTCTCTTTCTCTCTCACGCTCATCCAGGATAAGGCCTTCTCCCTGGACAGGTACAGCGAAGATGGACAATGGAAGCTGACGGCCACAGGCGCATACAAATTCGAGACGAGCCTCCATCAGAACGGGATCGTGTTCACGCTGTCACTCAACAAACATAGACGAGACGTTCCCATAATCCGCGGCTGTCCACATCAGCCCCACGTCCTTCCACATCAGGTACAGGCGACCACTGGTCACCATCTTCTGGTCTTTTTCGTTGACCTACAGAGGCAGGGCGAAGGAAAATATTATAATGTACATATACTTAAATAGATTTCAATACTGCACGCCTAATCGCAGATCTCAAAGATTAAGCATTGAAGACGTCTTTTTAGTTCCCGTTTTTTTTCTCCTGTAACATACTTAAACACATTCGTATTCATTAAGATGCAAGAGGCATGAATGCCCATGTCGCAAATGTTCAAACGATATGACAACAGTTTACTAGCGCCTACACTATATACTCATCATCTAGTGGCTTTTTGAACCGGTCTGTACTTTCAATGTCAATTACATAATATTTCGGACATAACTTTTTTTTGCATAACTAGAATTTGGATCTAAATTTAAATCTTTTTTCTAAGACTAGAGAATTCTGGGGTCAACTGCCGCAGGCGGTGGAACATTGGGCTTAAAATTCGGAGGTGTCCGGTTCGATGCCACGGTAAAGCAAATTAATTTGTCAGATTGTGTTCACTACCGGTTGGATCAATGTTGGTATGAGTGCGACTGAGCGGAGAAAGTCCTGCTGCCACGCAATGTATCCAGTGTAGTCCAGCTGATGATGGTGAGAGCCCAACTAACCAATCAACCAACCGACCAACTAATCATCTAAATCTATATACAATTGCCTCTATCATCCGGTAAAGAAAATAAAAAATAAAGGTAATTTTTTTTCTTATCTTCTCTTTCCAACATTTCTCAATTCGTGGTATAGCCTAGCTAATGACTTTGGACCATACACGTTAAGAAACCAAACAGCCGACCAACCACAGAGACCATTGTCTCTAGTATGCTGTATAATATATCATAAAGAAAGTGATAAACTTCCTTCACTTCTGTTTTTTACATTTCTCAGTTCATGGTATAATCTTGATGAGGTTGGATTACTGACGTTAAGATACCAATCAACCAACCAACAAACAAACAAACTAACCAGCCAATAAACTAACCATCTAACCACCAAACCAACCGATAAATCAACTGATCAACCAGTCAGCCATCTAACCAATCGACCAGCCAAACAACCACCCAACCACCCACCCAGGCAACCAATAAATCAATCAACCAGCCATCCAATCAAACAGCCAATTAAATAATCCACCGACCTACCCACCCACCAACCAACCAACCAACCAACCAACCAACCAACGAGCCAACCATCCAACGAGTCAACCAACCACACACCCACCCAACCAATAAATCATCAACCAGCCATCCAACCAAACAGTCAATCAACCAGCCAACCAAATAATCTACCGACCTACCCACCCACCAACCAACTAAACAACTATCAAATCAACCAATCAACCAACCAAACAGCCAATCAACCATCCAACCAAATAACCAACTGACCCATTAACCAGCCAGACAACCATCCAACCAAATATCCAATCAACCAGCCAACCAATCAACCAGCCAACCAACCAATAAATCAATCAACCAGCCAACCAACCAATAAATCAATCAACCAACCACCCAACCAAACATCCCATCAACCCCCCAACCAAATAACCCACCGGCCCACCAACCAGCCAATCAACCAGCCAACCAACCAATAAATCAACCAACCATCCAACCAACCAATAAATCAATCAACCAACCAACCAACCAACCAAACATCCCATCAACCCCCAACCAAATAACCCACCGACCCACCAACCAGCCAACCAAGCAACTAACCTCATCCAAAGAGAACAGTGAGAACCTGAGCTCCACAACGTGTTTGCCATCAGGCCTGGCTGGTACCACCGTCCTCATGTAGTCGTCGGTAAATATGGAGGAATGGATTCTGCGGGAAATCTTGGCCACGCTCTCATCCCCTCTTTTGCTCTCTGTCATGGCCGATACGGCGAGAATCGAAGCGAAACACAAAAGCAGGCGCAGCATATTATCTCGTATAAACGGAGACTGTAGATTTAAAGTGGAGTTTTTCAAAAAGACCTTGCAGTGTTATTGATACCACAGCTAAGGCATCGAATGCTTTCTTTATTTTTTTATTGAAATAAAGGCGGTTTGATGATCTTCAGGCAAAGTTTTTACTAGTTTTTTACAAGGGTTTTTAGAAGGAGGCAACCGCCTTAATTATCCTGACCCACATACGCAAAATCCTGGCCGTGAAACCTCTCACTATTTCACACTCTCTGGTACATTGTATAACTATGTTCAGTCAGCTGGGGTTTTGTTAGTTGTTAGAAATATCCTTTTCAGAGCAAGTGAACCTCGGGGTTTTTATTGAACGACAAAGAGGGTTATCACAGGGCACTGGCACTCCGTCTAGATTAAGAGATGATGAAGGATTTGCGCACTGGAATTCTTTCTGGTCATAGAAACTGAAAGCGACAGATACACTCGTCCATTGGCCTTTCTATTAGTTTGCTTGTGAAATATTGACAAATCCTTATCCTGTCATAGTGTTGTTGACACTTTATTTGGCTATACACTTTTATTATCATACTAAACACTTGACCACTGGCACTGTCTTAAGGTATGTCCAGACGAATGGTAAAAATCTCCATGTGATTTTAATTCAACGTCACTTTTGTTCTTTTCACGTTCTTATAACAAGAGTTGTCATTCGAACTACCGCATGCTTGAAACAAAAGCTTTCTCACGAATGTAACCATAAGAAAATGTTATATTTGATCGACATTTATGTATAGGTGTGAACTTGGACTCTGACTACGGACACTGAAAGAAAAATAGATTATTTGGAGATGTGGATTTATAGAAGAATAACAAGAGGATCTTGGACAGAAAAGAAAACAAACTTCGAGATATTAGAGATGGTAAATATCCAGCAAAACAGCTCTTTAAAACAATGAAAGAGAGAAAATTTAAATATTACGGAGATGTAAGAAGGCACAGTTCATTGCAGAAGAAGATCGTAGAGGGTATGGTGGAAGGCACGAGGGGCAGAGGAAGGAGGCAGATAAGTTGGGTCAAGAATGAGGAGGACTGGACTGGAATTAAAATCAACGAGTGCTGCGAGATTGCGCTTAACGAGAAAGATGGAAGACTATGGCATCCAACCTCTGGAAAGAGAAAGAACTTAGACTGACCGACTGACATAAGGTTCCGCAGTAGATGTGCCAAACAACATCGTTCTAATTAAGAAGAACTGTCATTCTAACTACCGCACACGTCAAATGTCAAATAAGAGCGTCTACACCAATATAAATTAGGCATCCATTAGGTTTGACTTGAAGTATTATACAAATATAACAGACCCTTTGTTTATATCTGAACAGAACGGAATGTGCGGAGCTCGAAATTTATGCCGTGTGAAGGGGAATTTCACTCTGAATCACATGGTCTCCAAACCACAGTCTTTGAAATCAATGCACCAATTGCATTTATGCTAAGAAAACAACAATAAAACTCATCTATTTAAACAGAAATTTCCTCACACAAACCAAGGAGAATTGCAGAGAAAATATCCTTTGCCTGTACACTGCCTTTTTGTTCAGACGCCGTAACAGCTTCTCCATGGGTTACATACCCACTGGCAGTTTGTTTGCACCAGGACCAAGCGAAATTAGCAGCGGAATAGCGAAGACCATAATTATTACAATGTTTCCTAGACATAAGACGCCTTACGATAGCGGACCCATTGTGAAAACAAGACGATAGTTGAAGGAATCTGCACCGGCGCCCAACCGTTGCTTTACCCTAGACTTACGGAACCAATGAAACCCCGATCCTGAGGGGCGTGATTATGTCATCCGATAACGTTGTTTGAATCACAAAGTCTGTGTTTTGAATACGATATTGCCTCCTTAGTGCAAGGATACCACAGCGTCTTTTGGGCGCAAGGATTCCCGCTGAAGGTTCATGTACTGATTTATATCTTCTATATTATTATTAACTGTGTTTTTACGCACTAACATCTAAGTTTTCAGATCGTTTCTTGTCTAAACGTGAAGATTAAATTTGAAATCGAAAGGCTTTTAGAATAAAGACAAAATTGATGTTGTAAGAAAATGAAAGTACTTCAAAGGAAAGATGAGTACAGTCTTGTGACTCAAGCCTGGACATGAATGATAAATGAAACGGCTGCAATAAAGGTCTGCCATGGATACTTAACTGTGAATGTGTCAATCCATAATAGATTTGCTCGCCTTTACTAAGCATTTTCTTAGCTCTTTTCAAAAGAACTCTCGCTAATTGCCAAGACAGTCGTTGCCAAAGTCTACGAGTACCAGTGTCTATTCATTTATGCGAATTTATAATCATCCGACAAACACAGAACCAACAGAGGGGAAACACACAAACTAATCGTTCGGGCGACCGATGTTGGACGATTGGCAAGATGCATGAAGAGGGCCCTTAAGATCCTCTATTGGTCTTCCCATTGAAAGATTTCGGCTTCTGTGCGTGGTGGCAAATGAGGTTAAAGCGTCGGCCTCACGCGAATGAGGTCCGAGATTCGAATCCCGCTCGTGCCACTGATTGGTGTAATGCGATCAGCTAAGTCCCATGTTTTTCGCGGTGTTGAATCCTATAACTGTATGGAATTATATTACGATCTAAGAGACCTTCAGCCATGAGACAACCCCCTTTTCGCAGAACGGAGACTGTTTTCACTTAGATGAGTTTTTATAAATTACAACCACAGCAGCGTATCTGATAACTGAAAATAGTATTCATTTGGTGTGTTAATTGTCAGACAAAAAAGTGACAATCTTAACTTTTTTTTATCTTCATAACTAGGACTATTTTACAAAATTTCATAGCTGGTTTTATCCTCTTTAGAGCGAGAGCGAGCGAAAGAAAGAAAGAGAGAGAGAGAGAGAGAGAGAGAGAGAGAGAGAGAGAGAGAGACAGACAGACAGAGGGATATATTGTGCTTATCTCCATCGCTCTATAGAGAAGAAAGCCACCTATGATAATTATGTATTAGAATAGTTAATGTTCTCTATAGAGGGAAGGGAGAGAATTCTCTCCTTCTCTCCGGGTTTAACGTCTCCTAGGTTCCCCTAGGGAATCCTATACGGCGAAAGTTAGAATAGATAAATAATGTATTAAATTAGAAATATAGTGTGCCCTGCATGGCAAAGCTCAAAGAATCGTTTTCTAGAATCTAATCTGAAAAATGGAAACGTTGTCAAGAAACCAAACACAGTTACACTCATTTGAAAATCGTTAAACAACTTATTTTTTTCGTAATTCAAAAGGGAAAAAAAAACAACAAAAACACCAAAGAAAATAATATAATCGAAAGCGCTTTTGAAGAATATAACTCTTATTCAAACTAAAATGTCCTATTTGGGTAAAAAAAAAAGTTAATTTAAAAGTAAACCACTGTCAGTTTTGATCATTAACATTTTTATGTTTGCCTCCCTTGTACAAAAGATAATACAGCATTGCATGATCACCGCCCCTCGCGATCATTTTTTTTGTTCCTTGGACGATCTAAACACATGAGATCGGCAGTACACAGGTTTTCACTTTTCATGCGGATGTATATGTCAATTATAACTATGTTAGGGTGCATGCAATTTTTATACGTTTACTTAAGAAAATCAACAACAACAGTAACCCGTGACCATTACACACTTTTTGACTTAGTAAAAAGTATACATCATTACAATAGGATACATGTATCTCTATTTCAGTCGACCGGCTGAGACATAAGTCATGGCATACCAACCCTGTCTAGTGTGTGGCATCACACAAAATTGTCAGACGTTTGTCTTGGAGCCCGTCCACAATATAGCCTATATAGTGCTGATGTTGGACGTTAAACCAACAACAACCTTTAGGTCCATTACATTTTTCTGAAAGATATAAGACTTACCACTACGAGGTAAGATTCAAGTCCCGGACCTTCTGGTCATCCCTCAAGAGCTCTATCAACTGCGCTATCTGGCAGCAGCATATTACTACAGTTATTAAAAAAGAGGGACTGTGTCATACGTCTACTTATTTTGAGTATTATCACCATCTATCAGGCAGAAAGTAGAAACAAGGTTTCCTAAAAACCAGACAATAGTCATGCTAATTAAAAGGGGTACTTATACTTTCCATACTTAGTAATAGCCAAGTAAATTTCAAGTATACCTACTCACTTACGATTCGAACTTATACCCCTACCCTCGTCGGGCAAAGGTACCAGATTGGTTATTTTGTTTTAATTGGTTTGTTTCTCAACGTTCAACGCCAGCAACTGACCTATATCATGGACGGGTCCCATGACAAACCTCTAACAATTTTTCATGCTGCCTTATAAAGGGTGGGCATAAATAGCAGGATTTCTATCGCAGGCGTTCCAATTATACTGACACCGATGCAACCAGTAGGGAGGGAGTGTCAAATCTCTACCAACATAAATTGATGAAGATTCTCATAGAATTGATTCAAATGAGAGTGAGGGTGAGAAAGAAGGGGTGGGGTGGACTTCAAAACGCCAAGAAAAACAACTGTAACAAATTAGTCTCTGCTTATCCTTTGGTACTCCAAAGGATTTTATACTATACTAAGAACAGAAAGGACCAGCTTAGATTCAAACTGCAAAGGTGAAACCCATTGTTTCACAGGATAGAGCTCTAACTGACTGAACTATCGGCCTTCCCCCCACGCCATTTCCACTCTACTTATTCGGCTGACGGTAGAGACGATATAAAATTATCAACTAACGTACAATCATTGAAATAATGGCATTAGTCTCGTAGAGGTCTTACTAAAGAAAGTTGTTATTATTATTATACACCCCTCTCTCTCTCTCTCTCTCCATAACTTTATCTTTCGCCTACATTTACATGTACTATATTTCTCCAAAATGTTCCAATGACTCAACCTCTACAAGCGGTGGAGAAACTGGCCCAAGTGGTAAAGCGTTGGTCTCCCACTCGCTATGTCCCTGATTCGAAAACCACAACCAGTCAAAAATATATTACTTTTGTCCAATATCGTCCCCTACTTGTTGAGTCGGTGCAGTACAGTGCACATTGTACATGTATAACGTGATCGTTTGAAACAGGAGTAATGGCATCCCCGAACTGTCTGTGTGGCAGCACGTAATATTGTCAGACGCCAGTCTTGGGATGCGTCCACAAAACATTTGTACATTCTATATATGTAGTGCTAAGCAACAAACTCAAACTCAACCTCTACAAAATTGTGACCGATGGTTAATGAATTGCGACAAAAGAGAGCATACATAGTTTTTTTTAGTTTGTTTGTGGGAGAATTCAAAGTCATCGAAATAAACAAACATTATTTTGCATATAGAACGAGGCTTCCAAAAAATAGCACGCAAAGCCACTGAATTAGACAAACATTTGCATTTAGAGTCCAAGTGAACAATGCAATTGAAAAGTAGGAACAGTTAGATAATTTCTCATTGCTAAAAAATTAATATCTGAGTATCAATCTTGAACTAACTCTTGTGATGATTTATGAGAGATACATCACTCTTATATTATTTTATTAATCTAAAATTTGTTCACTCCGATCATTTCGGTGACTTGGCCTATTCCTAATGAGGCCTCGATTTAGAATCAAAGTGATCTAAATCATGAACGTTATAGGCACAATTGGGGCAGTTCACAGTGATGATCTAGTAGTAGTACCTAGTTGGATGAATTAAAAAAACAACTAACAAATACGCTGTCCTATCTATGATACTCACCTGCATCTATAGGTGCGATAAACTAGATCTACGTTCGAGTCACATCGCAACCATAGATGTGATGCGATTGTTAACAATAACATGCTCTTTATCGTAAACTATAGTATAAAGGGAGATTATACTTTTTGTCTGAACAAATAACCATTATTTAGATTAGTTCCCTTTGAGCACCATAGAACCGACTGCGACTTAAAACTAAAAGAATGAGTTTAAAAAATTGATCACTGGGTACCTAGACCTCCGCAAGTACAGGCCAAGTCACCGAATTGACTTAAGTGAGCACATTTCTGGATAATAAGAATAGTTCTGATCTATTTCTATCAAATTCTCATAAAAGTTAGAACAGATTGATTCTTAGACAGTATTTTTAGTCCAGCCCACACAGCAAAGACTATTCTAACTGTGCCAAAGAGTTTGAAAACATTTTTTTACTTTCATCTAATAATACATTGTAGTACAAATTTTTGTATACCCGGTACTTCGGTGACTGTGCCAGCTATTTTTCGAAGGCTCGCTGGGTACCTTTGTTAATGTTATGTAAAACATGCCCACTTCCATTATAACAAGGTGACTTGGCCTCTGCTTCACCCTTAAAAACGAAACTCATCTTTAGAACTCACAGCAAACAGAAAATACTCGGTGAAAGCAGAGACTTGACTGAGACTCAGCTCTCAGACCTGAGACGCTACACTGTGCTATTGCCACTACATATATTACTATTAGCTTTTGTGATACTTTATTTCAGTAGACAGTGCATTTACCGAGTTTAAATTAGTGGGTGAGCGAGTTGATTTCTTTAAGTCCAACGTTATCAGCAAGGCTGCATCATGGTTGAGTCTCAACACTTATGTCTGAAAGGTTTACCTTCTGTCACACAGAGACTGTGCGGGGACACCAAGACAGTTGTCTCAGTTGTTTTCTTTAGATTTTGTTTGAAGAACCAGGCTACCGTCTTAATAATCCAGACCTGAACCTCCCGTATTTGTTTGAAATAAATTGCAGCTTGAATTATGTCTCCGCTGTGTGAATAAATTTGCACTTACCATGTCAAACTAGGAGACTTCGATAAAACAATTTGCGGATCAGTAACAACAGCTAACAAATAACGAAGAAAAAAACATGATGAAGTAACTAATAAAGAGTATGCATTACAATATATCAATCAATAACTAACACAGATTAAACGTGTTACTATTTATTTTATTTTGTAATTTATACATCCATGTATACAATCAAGTTGGTTGTTATGATGTAAAGACATATACTGGTACAACAAAATTTTTTTGTTAATTATTCTAATGTCTGGATTTCAAACAACAGTTAAATTGTCTAGCATTAAACATTAATATCAGCATAGAATTAGTGTTAAAAGGTAGTTTAGGTAACTATGCATGCTCAGTTTCATATTACTAGCTCAGATAATAACTGAAACAATGTTAATTATTGTTTGACAAATTATTAAATAAAACAAATAAATTAACACAACAGTGCAGAGCAAGTGACTAAATAATTGTGGAAATTTCATACTTCTGTTCACATCTCACAAACAAGTCCATGTTTATATGGGCTTGATAAACATGTGTTGCAATTTTACACAAAACATGACTAAGAGGAGGTGAACGAAAAATGAGGCAACAATAAGATGAACCATGTGCTGCTTATCAAAGTTGCTTGTATATGTCGTCACAAGTTACATCCTAATTCCAATTTAAAGATTCACCAAAATAAATCCCGACACACACAACACACATAACACTCTTTTACAGGAGAAGTGGAGAGCCATCATTAATAAAATAGTCGATACGGGAGGTGAAAAATATTTTACAGCTTAAATGACTGAGAGAGGTCTAAAAGCCAAAGAAAAAAAAAAGGTAACAAACACTTATAAATATAATAACAATAAAAAGGAACGAAAACCTCAGGTAGAGAAGCATCTTGTGCATTGTGGAGAGGCGTCAGTCAACAAGTGAAACGAGGGATTGGGCATGGGAGATAACTTAAAAATATTTACAGCTGGAGTGACTGAGAGAGGTTTAACATCCCAAGTATCAAACACTTATGAGAACTTAACAAAGGACAGAAAAACCCAAAATCAGTGAACAAAACTTGTGTCCAGTTCAACTCAGAGAGCTTATTCATTCAGTTCGTTTAACGTCCAATGTCAACATGTTATAAGCTATATTGTGGACGAGACCCAAGACTGACGTCTGAAAATTTCATGTGCTGCCACACTTAAGACAGGGCCTGGAAACCTAGACTCGTGTCTGAGCAGGTCACATTATACTGACACCAACCCAACCAGTTGCAGAGGACAAATAAATTTTGACCAATCATGGAGTTTGAACCGTGAACTTCTTGATCTGTAGACCAACAGTCTACCACTTGAGCCAGTTAGCTCTCCTCAGTATGTCTAGATTTTCATTGTAATAATACATAAAAAAAGAAGATAATATTTACAGGAATTCGTTTCAATGTATGTTACTTTCAGAGATTCCTCATAATAAAATATAAAAAAAGAAAGAAAAAATAAGTACATGTACTTCTAAAAAAAAAACGACATATAAAAGGAATAAAAATATGAAGTACGTGTATAAGTAAACAAAAACATAACATGTATTTCTCATAAACACAACATACGTAATTAAAATAAATTAATAATTACATGGACATGTCGGAACAGCTAAGTTGTGTGTTCTTTAACTTACATGATTAGATATAAAAAAGATCCAGCTTGAAAAAAAAGACATATTGATCAAAATTTCAGCCATTTATGGTATACCAAAGTCGATTATATAAATAATATCATTCTTGGCCATGAAAATCCTAAAGCCAACCCAAAAAATAAATAAACATGAAAACCAATACATGTACATGTAATATTGATTTTAAGGTGCTTGGGTTGCCAAATAGCTAAATCATTACATGTAATAAAGATGGTCTGTATATCGGGGGCTCAAATCCCATCCTACAGGGTGGGGATACTATGACTCCTGCCTCATCTAGTCACAATATACTGATACTGATCCAACCAGCTACAGGGGACGAAATTGGACAAATAAATCTGCCTACCGTGGGATTTGAACCGCTGACCCCCCGATCTGCAGACAAACGGCAACGCTCTACCACCTGAACCCGTTCACCCCGCTGCCTGTTTGGGGAACCTAGATCTAAAGAACACAAAATTAATTAAGGACTAAACGGACAGTTGCTTCTATTATACAGCCGAGATTAAAACTGTGATCATAAAATTGTATTGTATTGTAAAATCAAACTACTTCAAACATTGCTATTTACTATTTTTATCTTTATAAAAATCAACCAAAAAAAGTAACTATAGTATCATCAATCTTTCAAAAACTTCCATCTTAGTTTAACATTCAATACTAACTCTGTCATTTAATTAATAGATTATTACACAAAAAATGCAATTGTCACTCCAATAAATTGCAGCTCATACTCATAGATTGTCCAGGAATGACAAAAAGATTTGAGCTGTAGGTAGGAAAATGCAGGTAGCATATGATCTTACTGTACCTTTCTTTCATTTCAATCATCTTACATTGAATTAACAATATAAATTATATTAAAGCTATAAGTCAACACTATATATTGATCTCTCTTCAAGGTTCCATTTGAGATGGAGGCAAATAGATTGAGATATGTCTTTCTTTTGTTCCAATGGTTTAGACACCCTAGAAAAATAACCATATAAATAAAAAAAAAGAGAGAATAAAAAATTGATTTAAAAATAAGGGGAACTTTTAAAATGGGTGAGAAAGCCCTCAGTTTTAACTGAAAAAAAAATGAAAACATGTGTTCACATCAATATCTATTGAGGAAACTGATTAAAATGACAAAAACAAAAACAACAAAACAACAACAACAAAAACGTAGCATTTTCGCATTGATTCATTATCTCTCAAAAGCACTGTATAAACATTAAAACAGCATGATTACACCATTGATATGTGTTGATATAGGCTCTGACAAGCAGTGGAAATAAGCCAGATCCACAAATATCATTCAAATCTCTGAGACACTGTTTCATTACCTTTACACAGAGAACACTGGCCTTCGCCTAAGAACTCGCCCTTCGGGAGACAAGAAAAGCAGGGTGTGCGTTCTTACGGTAGGAGAAGAAAATGTGCCTTGGAGTCAATATACAAGTGATCAGTAATCATATAATAGTCACATGTGGCTAATTTTTATATTCATGGGTTCCCTGAGTTTTTTTTAAATTTTAGATGGCTTATTGGTGTTACCGCACTTCTACAGCGGTGCACACATCTTCTCATGACCTAAGAACCAATAGAAACGTCAACGCTCTCGTTAAGGGATCAGAATTTAATGTGAGGACATTTTTTAAAACAAAATCGAACATACGGCCATACGATTGGATATTGTGTACCCTTAGACATCGGCGCCACTGTGAGAGAGGATATTAGGAAACCTACTGACTCATCCGCCTGTGTTAGTGAAAAAGAGATAAAATGTCACTTGAGTGAAATCATGCTATCCCCTTCAATTTATGAAAAGAACGTAAAGTTGAGATACAGTATTTTGAGATCAGATCATATTTGAAGTATTCTACATCCCAAAGAGAATGAACAGTAAAAAGTCTAGTCTAACATCACTTAATGTGTGATAGGCTTTAAATCATGCAATGTACAAAGGTTTTAAAACCTGATCGACTTAGTGAGCCTAAAAATTCAATGACCCGCCTGTCTTCACAAAAACTTTCATAAGACTGTCAGGACTTTTGAACATTTAATGAGTGTCATCGATTAAGATTATGGTAATACATGTGGTTGTATTTACCATGATGATCCTCTTCATCAACGATCACTCATTGCTTCTCAATCGTCAGCAATAAAGTTTATGTATACAGAATGCCAAATGAATTTGGAAATACATGTAACATCAAATGTGTTTAATGCCCACTGCAGTTTCACAAACTCACTCATTCTCTATCTCTTTTTGTATTACTCCTTGAAAGTATTCTTACAGAAAGAAAATCAATTTATAAATTGAGACAGTTTACCACACAAAATTTCCATTTCTACAAAATACAAATCTACAGCTTTGAAGAGAACGGTTGCAGTCTTCTATGAAAAATTTATATATTATGAATATACACACCATTATGAAAAGATTTAATTGCACAGATACAAGCTTGGATGAAATTGCAAGCTATGAGTGTTTGAATGTTAGAAACACTAGTTCTACAGTTTTTTTCTTTCCTTAAATTGACTCTTGCTTTTAAATGTCATGAAAAATTGAAGTCTTTTAACCCCTTTACTGCTATATATAATGCAATATAAAATATAGGATATCAGTTAAGCTGTGATTTTTTTCATTTGGTCTCTGACGAATATAGGTACATTACTTTAAAAAAAAAAATTGTTTCAACAGCAATGTTCGATTTGCGAACACTATTAACCAGGCTCCCTTACACCTTTCATTCTTTAACTCCCCAGTTAAGATCAGAGGCTGAAACTTTTCAAACCTGCAGTCCAGCCCAATTTTTGTGCTTTTGTAAAGGCAACAAAGTAATGGATTGGAAAGAATCATAAATATCATTTGATTTATGCGACTATACATCTTCACCCTGTTTTTGTGCTTTTGTAAAGGCAACAAAATAAACAAACTAACGAATTGGGGAAAATCATAAATATCATTTGATTTATGTCAATATGTGACTATACATCTTCACATGAGAGGCACCCAGAGTAAACCAGGCACAAGTCGCTGATAAAAGTTTTGAGCTGGCGATAGAACCCTCTTTATTAAAAAAACAACAACAACAACAAGATATTTACCTCTGGTTCAAGACGTAATGGAGTTATACAACAATATAAGACCATTACACTATATATATATTACTCAAAAAGTCCCAATTCTGACTTGTGCCTGATTTTCCTTGGCTAATTCACAATTAAAGCTTTAATATGATTTGCCTCTAAACAGACAACCATCGACAATCATCAACATGCAGAGGCAATTAATTATAATTACCTGACCAGATTCCACAGTATTTTAACACTTTGGATTTTATAAAAAAAAAAAACAATCAATATTTCTAAGTCTGACCACAATTATACATGCTTACCTACCAGCCTATTAATCTATAAACTTAAAGTCTGCAGCTAGGGACAAATGATCTGAAGGGTACGCATACGACGGCAGAAAGTTTGGTCTCAGCTGGTCTTCTGTCGGCATTTCCAAGAGCTGTTCACACTGAAATTTATCTCTGGAGAAGAAGAGGTAGTCTATAGTGTGCACCGATTCCTCCTGGCTCCCTTTCTTGCCCCCGCGAACCTTCCAAGTGGTAAAGTGAGGTTCGTCCTGCGAGGGCGACAGTAATGTGTACGCACTCACAAGGTTCAGCTGGCTATTCTTTATCAGCTGCACAACAGTCTCGTCCGGATCGGCATTGAAGTCTCCACACAGCACAAGGGGGAGACCACCCGTCTTCTCGCGCAGCGTCTGCTCAAGGTCGAGTCCCTGCTCGCCCCTCAACACCGCGTGGTGTTTCTTCGCCTTCAAATGAGTCGTCGCGCAGACAAACTCCTTTCCCTTGTGTGGGCCGAGGGCCACCTTAAACCGGCACATTATGGCCACCTGATTTGTCTCGGACCCACTCGTCCTGCACAGCACAAAGCTGTCCTGCGAAACCAGCTGCAGCTGAGCAGTGTTCCAAAACACAGCACAGCCGTCTGGACCATCGTTGTTTGGCTCGTAGAGGCAAGGCGAGTCTGGCTTGGGGTAGAAGACACCTTCAAAGCCGAGCTTGCTGAGGTTGGCCTTGAAGAAGTCAAAGTGGTCAACCTCCTGCAGGCAGTAGATGGAGGCTTGGTAGGTGAGAAGCTCCTCCAGGAGATGGTGCTGGCGGAACTCCCAGTCCAGAGCCTCGTGAGGGCACAGGATGAAGGCGTCGCTCGTCTGGCACAGGCCTGGTTTCACAAGGGGTCGATCAAACAAATATTAATAATAATAATAATAACAATAACAATAACAATAAAAAATAATAATGATTACAATAATAATAATATTGATAATAATAGATCTATAGCAAAAACAACAAAAGGCCTTACAAATGAAAAACACACACATTACTCACTTAAACAATACACATGTTTTGAAGACATCAAATGGAGCAAGCCTAAACTACAGTAGTAAATACTGGCTCCATTTCAATCTATACACAGAACAGGCAAATTGAAGTGATACATGCACTGTTTCTATCACTAAAGGTTCACGACCCTAATCACTTAACACTCTGAATGGAATTTGAAAGAACGAAATTTATACTGTCAAAATAGACTACATGTATTGATAATCCCTTTAGGGGGACCAGAATTTATAAAAGCCTAGTTTAAAAAAAAATTGTGTTTGAAAAATGTGCAGCTTTTAGTGTACATGTGTGATAAAAAAAAACAACATATTTAGGAATAGGTAACCAAATTAAAAAAAAAAAAATGAATTCTCTTAACTTCATTGGAGGAGGAGCATGGTGGTACTGGGGTTTAAAAAGCCTCTGATGCAGGTGATCCAAATTCAACCAGTTGGTTGAGTGAAAGTATAATGTGTCAGGTCAGGTCCTGGGTATTTCTCTTTGGGGTCTCCTTCTGAGTATAGGATCTTTCTTGAGACATAGGAGAAAAAGCTTAAATGCACCACCTTGTATTATCTCACAGAGAGAGAATTGGTACAACCAATGCATTTTGGGGTTTGCAAAGCAATTCGGTGCTGATACATATATATACAAGTTAAGGGTTCTAATTTTTTCTGTCCTTTTCACTTACAGCCTACTCCTAACTACTGAGGAAAAATTCTTAAAAATTCAAGCTCTACTTGTTTTTGTGGTCTGCCTCTTCTAAATCTAATTTACCTTGGGCAAGCAAGTTCCACTGCATGACCCTAATGACGCCATCAGAGGTCTCTGGCTTGGCGTTACCGCCAGAGCTTTGGTATGGGCGAGTGAAGTCCCGTACCAGGAGTGGAGTGGAGTTCAACGCCTTGCTCTTCTCACGGACCTCATTGAGTAATCCAGACCATTCTTGTGTCAAAGACATTCTATTTTCTGACTGCACAAACATGAAAATATATCAAAATATCATTAGAGAGATATTATTACAGAGAGATATGAACACTAGAAATACAATGGAAAAAAAATGTTACAGTAAATTTCGGTAATATTACTGATAACGAGATTTTTTGTTTTTCTTAAAATATCGCTCGTTATTCCCAAAATAAGACTCGAAGAGGTCTTATTAAAAGATAGAAATTGTGCTCTCATCATGTACCCCTGTAATTGAAGTGCTTCTCCCCTTCACCCTTTCCCCTTTTTTAGGAACAACAATTTTGGTGTTTGGACTAAAGGCGACAAACTCTATCTAAACATTACCATGTGGTGTGTTTTACTAAATACCAGGATAGCAAGGTACATTCGTTCTACCTTAATGATGAGTTTTGTTAGATGCTGATGCAAGGGGATAAAACTTAAACAGTATTAAATGTAATTGTTACTTGTATAGACCAAGATCTGTAGCAAATAAGCTATTATAAAACAACACTAGGGATGGATCTGACTGTAATCTAGCATGGCACTATTCATCTTAGTTTACTTTGATAATAGAACAAAAGTTAGGTGCCTGTAGGAGAAGGTGTAAGTATCACCATCACTTTTGACAGCGACGGCAAAGGAAATGTGTGGTGAAACTGTGACATGAGTAGGTTGTGAGTTGTGTTAGGCTGGCCTAGATGCCTTAGCTTGGAGAAGTGTGATGTCAGTGAGTTGGGTGTGAGTGACTCTTTTCGGGGGCTGTAAATTTAGTCAGTCTTGGAGTGTCTTTTGTCTTGATTGGATCAACATGTACCATGGACTACGGGATTGCCTTGGGTGCTCATGGAGCATAGATTTAGACCTTTTCTTCTACTCTAGGACACTAACACAAATGTAGGAACATGTGATGAGGTGTGCAGGTTTGAGATGCCAGAATGAGTTGTTTTCTATTTAACACCTTTCTCTATCTTTTGCTGTTGCACTCTATGTGGGGAGTGGGTTTAGAGCAAATATATTCTCAAACTTCTTGTTACTAGCAGGCAGGGTTATCTGATTTAAAACACATTAAGGCTTTTGGTATTTCCAAAAGAAACTATAGGGCGCCAATAGAGAGAAAAACCAGGATTTTCAATCCTCTTGTTATTTCAGCAGCTCTCGTTATTCGAGATGTCGTTAAAAGTAGGGACTAGTGTTAAATGATATGGGCCTATATAGACCAGCCCTGAAGATGGTGGCACACAGCTAAAACCAATAATTATGAAATGTTTCGTGAAGACAGTCAAGACATGTTATATGGAGCAAAGGAATGGACACTCCAAGGAAGGGATGAGGGAAAAAAAATCTATATTACCACGACTAAGTAATTCCACAGACAACTCATATCTAGATCTATAGGGAATAAGAAGTTGGAAAGAACAGACGACAGCAGACCCTATTCTAAGAGAACTAAAGGTATCAAGGCTTCCAAGCGTCATGATAGAGAAAAGGAAAGTAGATTACCCTTCTTTGGATGCATGCTTATAAATGAATGGTGTCATTCACATGTACCGAGAAAGATTGAATGCAGGAGGAGACAGTGTCCTAAAGTAGGATAACAATTTTCAAAGTAGTCAGATCTCTCCAAAACAGACTTCAATGAATTCCTTGTAAAAAAACAAGAAACAATGATATAAGTTTCATTGTTCTAATGCCAATAGTTTTTGAGATATAGCCTAATTACTCCCGATAATATCGATACTATAACAAAGAGAAAAAAAGCAGCGAAAATTGGGTACGAAAACAGATTTTCATCCATAATTTAGGAAACTATTGATGATACAGAGGTAAGTGTTATATATTTTATGTTTGTTTTTTCACAAGCAATCCTGTGGTATAGGTTTAATTATAATATAACAATGTTTGTTTTTTTCATATAAAGAAAAAAACTGAAAAGTTAACACTCGTCTTTGACCCCGGCTCCCAATAAGGGCCGTTTTTAGATAACTTTTTTATTTGAAGGACTACAGAAGCAAGCTACACATCAAATGAAAGCTTAGAACCTCACCTATCTGATGAACTATCATTAATCAACATTTACAAAGTCATCATTGCATTCAATACAGAGGCGCCAGTGTTGTACAATGGCTAGAAAATTGGTTCGAGAGTATGCATGCAAAATGTGAAGTTTCTATCACGGTTATTTTTAAAGCTACAAGAAAACGACCCTTTAATATCAGCCCGCTCTCTAAACTTCCAACCAGCTCCCAGACTTCTCTCATTCAAATACATTTCCATCAGCACACCAGTATGCAGTTGTTGTTTTCTTTCCTATTTTCACCACTCTCGCTTGCCAAATAGTCTTTCCTCATCTCTTCATCATACCATTTGTGTTGAAACAAAGCCCCAACAATCATACCATCTTGCTTTATCAGCTGCACTAGCCGCTCTCTCTGAAACCCACTCACTGACTGAAAAACAACAGCATCAATTATTATAATTTATTTTATATTAGCCGGGTTGCCCGGCTTCGCTCAGGTTTTGGGACACAGAACCGATAAAAAAATATGTTAAAAAGGTTATATTTATTACTATAAGAGATAAACCTTGGATTTTGGGACACTGTGCCCACTAATAATAGACGTTAAAAGCCAAAAATGCTAAACAAATTAAATGTGATGCAAATGGGTGCACAACTTAAAAGGGCATATCAATAGTCTTGATAACTCACGCTACAGGATTTCTCTGCAGATAACAAATCAAAGTCAAAAGTAGTGTTAGTAAATTGTACTGAAAAAATGAATTTTGACTGTAAACAAATTATCTTAAGTTAGTTAAGGTTTTGGGATACAGAATGGATATAAAATGTTTTTTAAATGTTACTTATATTACTATTAGAGATAAAGCTTGGATTTTGGGACACTGTGGCCGACTAAAATGGTAAAATATAGTTGTAGAGATGGAAGTTAAAGACCAAAAATGCTAAAAAATTAAATGTGATGCAAATGGGTGCACCATTTAAAAGGGCATATCAATAGTCTTGATAACTCACGCAACGATATTTACAGGATTTCTCTGTAGATAACAAGTTAAAGTCAATAGTGTTAGTGAATAGAACTGAAAAACAAAAGGATTTTTATTGTAAACAAATTATCTAAAAGTTAGCTCAGGTTTTGGGACACAGTACGGATAAAAAATGTATTTAAAAGGTTATATTTATTACTATTAGAGATAAAGCTTAGATTTTGGGACCCTGTGGCCGACTAAAATGGTAAAATTTTTAAAAATATAGTTGTAGAGATGGTGGTTAAAGACCAAAAATGCTAAACAAATTAAATGTGATGCAAATGGGAGCACCACTTAAAAGGGCATACCAATAGTCTTGATAACTCACGCTACAATATTTACGGGATTTCTCTGTAGATAACAAGTCAAAGTCAATAGTGTTAGTGAATTGCACCACTTAAAAGGGCATATATATATAATATTATCAATGGTCTTGAAAACTAAAATAATTCAGAATAACTGAGAATTTTGTTAGGCCTAGTGAGTGAGTGCTGTTAATAAATTAAATGAATGAAGTGGCTAGCCACAATCACAAACATAACAATGAGTCTAGACATCTAGATCTACCCCTAACAGCCATCTTTCTAAATATAAAATTAAATAACCACAAACCCTACCTCTGGCCCCTGCTAGATCTAGATTTCACCAATCCTTAAACAAAGCTCTAAAACTCTATTTAGATTTTAGATTACAATTGACCCACACGTTTGGAACACCTCCCATGATAACCTAATCAGCAGCAAGAATCTCAAGATGGCGTCTTTGGCATAACAAAAAAATGAGAAAAGTTCGGATGAATTTTCAACATGAGCGCATGCATTAATCAAAACGAAACTTTGCACACACACTGATAAGACATTAAAATTTCACAATATCACAACTTCAAGCAACAATATCCATGCTGTCAATAAGATAATATCACCAAAATGAAACCCATTCATAATGTTCAATCAGATCTAGTGCAACGGAAAACCACTTCCAAAAAGTTACCGTCAAATCTGTTCTACTCCATCTAGAAACACAATTCCTTCACCAAAAGATAGGATTTCTTTTTGCTTTCGGCGGGAACGGAAGTAGGTGATTTTGAAATGGCGCAAAGTCTCAGCAAAAACGCGAGAAAGCGTGACCCTTATCTCGTTTCACGTGTGTAATGGCTGCGTCCATGGCGACAATATGGCGTCGGCTCATTTCTCGCTCACTTCCGGTCCCAATTTTCGCTGCGCTAACTATCGGCTCGCGGAAAGAGAGGGCTGCGCGATCGTGAGACTACTAGATCATCTAGATTTAGATCTAATCTAGATGATCTAGATGTTAAGGAGTGCAAAATGTGATTAGATTTATCTAGATCTAGTTCTAGACAAAATTTAGATCTAGATAGATTGAGATAATCAAACAAGAAACTCATTTTTTATAAATACTCACCAGTTTGAGAACGACGGGGAGCACGTCCCGCCATCTTCGATTCGGTGTAAAAACGAAAGTGCTCATTTGCGGCAAATCTTCTCTCTCTGTGTTTGCAAGAAGTGGTTATTTGGCACATACCGTGTACAAAATAAAATTCTCGCTATCCTTTTCACTGCAAGAACTGGTTATGTGATTTAACCATTTCTTGCACTAAACTTTTCTAGAAAACGTGGAGATATTCATTTTGGATGCATAGATATGTCAGAAACTTTTCAACGTAGAGGTTAGATATTTCTTGTGTGAAAAAAGCGGACCAAAATTACTTAGGAGACATGTTTAACTCTATTTCGCCAAAACTTGGATATAACCAGTTCTTGCACTGAGCCATCGATATATTGTAAAATGATTTTAAATTTAATTCTTTATCTTAACATTTAAATTGGATAAAATGGTGTAAAGTAATCTGTTAGTATAAATAATGTACATTTTATAACATTGTACATCATAATAATCGTTCATTTCATTGAATACTTACCATTTGCATTAACATCACATCTCTCGTAATTAACAAAATCAGTCTCTTACTTGCGAATCTTTTTTGCGGTATGCTCCATCATTTTGTGAAGCATACAATAGCATTTTTTGTGCTATGCGATCCTTGTTATAAATGATTATAAAAATAAGATAAGCCACAACTTTTTACACAATGGCTTTAAAAATTCCGTTCTTTTTCGCGTCCGGTTAATCTTTTTTTTACCGACGTTGTAAATTCAATTGTTATAGTCATAACTACCCCAAATCCCTCTTACAGCCTCATGTGCGCTAAAACCTTTATTGGGTTTTACAATGTGTTCATTCGGACCATTTGTTATTTATATAAATTGGTCCTTTGCGTATTTTTATGTGCGCTTATGAAGCCTGGCGGTTCGAACGTTTGTTTCCGCGCCGCAAGGTGGACTTAGTCGCACTAACCAATTTTAAAATGTAGAAATTTTGAAAATTTCTACAACCTCTCTTATCTTTGTTTGGTATAAAAAATTTACCAAAATCGGTGACTGAAGCATTACAATAAACCATTGTATCGGCTTCATTTGTTAACTCCCCATCAGCGGATGCCACAAAAATGCTATGAATAAAAGGTCTTGAACCTTGACATGATTATTTGAAAGTATGTATGTATGGAATATCGTGGACGAGCGGTAGCTTTATCTGCGTTCATAGCTTTTTTTTTGTTGAAGACTAGGCGATATGCGTCTTCCCCCATCTTCCTTTGGTATAAACATTTACCAATATCCGTGAATGAAGCATTTATAATAATCATTGTATCGGCTTCATTTGTAAATGTTGATCTTTTGAAAAAATCTAGTATTCCAAACCAAAATGTAAAAGCGTGTATGGAATATCAGTAAGAGCTTTCTCCAAGGCAAAATCCAGAAGCGTATACGGAATGTAGTGGACAAGCTATAGGTTCTATCTGCGTCCCGAGTTTCTACTATGTTGAAAACTATGTGATATGTCGTCTCACGGTTATGAGTCGATTTTGTATGGTCTTGTAATTGTATGAGGCTGTATTTCTGTACGTTTGCATTGAAAACGACCTTCATAATGTTTTTAAATCCAATAACAGGACCGGTGTGGATGCCGGTCAAAAGTGTGGGATCTTGAAAGGTCCATCTGTTGACATGATTCTTCCTGTCGCACTGGTCGTTCGCTCACTTCCATGTCGAAGTGTTTTAACGAAGTTGTTTTGTTAAGCTTCCTACCTATTCAATAGGGACTTTGTTGATAAAACTTTTTCATACAGAGTTAAGGAATTTAACAGATTTGACAAGCCCCCCAGCCGTAATAAGCATTTTTTTGGGCCGCTTGTAATTCTCCTCGCCGATATTGACCTGAAGAAGTCTCCTCGGTAAGACCTGTTTCATCTTGTCTTGGCATTGAAGTTGGTATGCATGCGTGTTAATCCCAACTGTTTCCGCACACCTCAAATTTGCTAGCGCAAATGGGCATTAGCCTAAGGTGGTCCTTCATGTTTTCCAAGTTTTTGGAGCATTCTGACAAAATTAGCGTAATTTCACTGGTCTTTGCTAGTGCAAAAGAGCATTAGCCTAAGGTGGTCCTTCATGTTTTCCAAGTTTTGGAAGCATCTTGATGAAATTAGCGTAGTTTCACTGGTCTTTGTAATGCGTATCACTATTGTTGTACGTCTCGGCGGTTGATATACTGTCACGCCTCCACCAACACAGGTGGAGCTCTGAGTCTTGTGATACTTCTATTTGTAGACTGTGTCATCACCTATGTAATAAAATCCCCCCTTTTCTGAAAACAAGGAGGATTTACAGGCACTTTGTGGATACGTTGTAACCACAACTTTTTTGATCCTAGGTTTACCGAAAACCAGGAGGATTTACATCCATTTTGTGTATACGTTGTAACCACAACTATCTTTCTTTTCTAAACGTGTTAATAACGTTTTTAAATGGGTAGCTGTTACTGCCAGTGCTATCACTACCAATACTTTTCCCTTTTCCCTAAATACACTAAATCTCCTATAAACAGGGGATAATCTGTCTGGATTTGTCCAGTTCACTCTTTGGGTCTCCTATACACAGGTGATTTGAAGGCCTTTTGTGGATGCGTGGTTTTTAACTGCAAACTCCATTTTTTTGCGTTCTTATGATGTTAAATTTACTTTTATTTTAACCATCAGATTAGAACTGCTACCCTTTCTTTACCAAATGTGTTAGTAAACACTTTAAATGGGTGACCATTTGCTGCTGCTGCTGTGGTTTGGTTGGTCATAGTAAACAAATTATTTATGAGTCGCGCATCTTTTTCTGTTTAAGATGAACTATACAGAGAGAGTTGATATCGTGGAAGCGTGTGCAATCGTCCATAAGTATACTTTTATACGGGTCGAAACTACGCATTGTTCTCAGTACTTTATGCTGAGAAAGAGTGAGCGGAGTCGTGCTCACGTCTTCATCGGTTAAGGTGGACAACTTGTCCAAAACACGTGTAGCTGGCGAGCGATTTACCTTCTCAATAGGATTATATCTGAAACTTTGAGGATAATTTCACAAACCAGTAAATGTTAGCGGTTCATATCGCTTACTGGCGCATGGACTGCGACTTACCGTGTTGAATTTTTTCACCCTTTGCCGTTCCTTTAACTTAATAACAAATGTACGCTAAAGTACTATATATTAAACATTAATTCTCAATTTGCTGGATTAACATTTTCGTTTAAGCTAAAATGTTGGGTAAAAAACGCGTTCAATCTGGGAGGTTTTTTCAAAGCGAAATCGTCTAATGCTTTATGTTGCAGCAACACATCCACAAGGTTTTTGCTCGTAGCATTATTTCATCTGGGCCTTCCCCCACAAGGTTTTTGTGCGTAGCATTTTATCTGGGCACTCTAATGGTGATTTCTTTGGTTCCGCCTTTTTTTTGAGCAAATCGGAATATTTAGTGAATCTGAATCTTGGCCGATTATGAATGAGTCCACCCTCCCCTGACCCCCGCCGTTTTTAAAAAAAATCATTTATTAATCGGCTGAACTCCGTTTTTTTATTCAGATTTATGAGTCGCTCATCTTCTTTCTGTTTAAGACAGACTTCATACAGAGATGATTGATATCGTGGAAGCGTGTGCATTCGTCAATAAGTATATCTTTCGACGGGCCGAACTACGCATTGTTCACAGCAATTTAAGCTGTTGACAAATCGTCCAAAAATGTGTAGTTGGTGGGCGATTTACCTTCTCAATAGGATTATATCTGAAACTTTGAGGATAATTTCGCTTACTGGCGCATGGACTGCGACTTACCGTGTTGAATTTTTTCACCCTTTGCCGTTCCTTTAACTTAATAACAAATGTACGCTAAAGTACTATATATTAAACATTAATTCTCAATTTGCTGGATTAACATTCCGTTTAAGCCCAAAGGTTGGGTAAGAACGTGTCGGATCTGGGAAGTTTTCCAAATCGAAAATCGTGTAATGCTTTATGTTGTAGTAAGACATCCACGAGGTATTTGTTTCCTGCGTTATTTCATCTGGGCACTCTAATGGTGATTTCTTTGGAGAGCATATTTATCTCCAACTGTGGTCAAGAATGGAAGCTTGAGGTTTTCCGCGTCTGGTCGGGTTCGACGCTTCGGGAAATAGCTGCCTTCTTATTGAGTTGGTGGTGTAACTATTAAAGTTAATTAATGTTTACCACCGTGTCGCAATTTAATGGATCTGTCAAGGATTGGACACGATCCTACACGGTTTACTGTGTCGGGAGAAAGGCGTGGTTCGTCGCTCAGTATTAACAAAACTGGGGTGTTCCAAAACCACTCAAATATGCATACAACCGTAGAGGGCCAGCAGCTCTCAGGCGATCGTCCTTCCGTAATCTAACAAACAGCCGAACCTTAATTTTTTGCGGCATGTGTTAGCAATTTTTTTGCGTCTAAACGACGTCAACTTTTTTAATGTTAGGTAGTTAAAATACCAAACATAATCTCTTAACTAAGAGCATCTCGATTCTGGGGTGATTTCTTAGTTTGTGAAAGAATAATGCGTAATAAATCGCGCACTCCTTTACAATTCCGTCAATCCGTAATCTAACAAACAGCCGAACCTTAATTTTTTAGCGGCATGTGTTAGCACTTTTTTGCGTCTAAACGACGTCTCCTTTTTAATGTTAGGTAGTTAAAATACCAAACATAACCTCTTCATTCTCTTAATTAAGAGAATCTCGATTTCTGGGGTGATTTCTTAGTGTTTTCTGTGCACTTTGTGAAAGAATAATGCGTAATAAATCGCACACTCTTTTACAATTCCGTCAATCCGTAATCTAACAAACTGCCGAACATTAATTTTTTTGCGGCAAGCGTTAGGCAAGTACAGAGACTGATAATCAACCCCTCTCTTCTTTTCTAAATAAATCTAAAGTTAGGTAAAAAAAAAGTCTTAGTTAATTTTTCAAAGTCCCATATCAAACAAACAATTCACAATCTATTATCCAATAAGAAGATGGACCCGCTATGAATACAACTTTCATGCTTGATTGTGGCAGGATCTTCTGTACTGTTTAATTAGTTTCTTCAATAAACAAAGAAACTAACTCCTCACTTTGCACATGAATTGGTAAATTTAGATGCGCCCTTGTATTTTTTGCATCTGAGATCTCGTATGGGCTTTGTAACACAAAACATTAAAAGAAATTTATAACTAGTTAGAAATATTTCGTGTATGTTTATAACATGTACATTGAAATAAGTACACACAATGTTTTCTCCTATAATTGTATTTGTAATTCGCAAAAATGTGAATTTTGAATTCAATGATCTGAATAAAAAAAATGAACTAAAATCTTGTGTTTGTTTATTTATCAAAAAACGCCTTGAATTCTTTGTGTTTGTTTTACATCTAACGCTTTGTGTGTTTATTATAGCGCTTAAGTTGAGTAATTACACATTTCATACAATATTTTCAAAGACTTGAAGCAAACCACGCACACTTGCATACACAATAAATGTAATATAACATTGTACAAGAGTAATACTGGTTGGGTCGGTATCAGTATAATGTGACCGACTGAGACATGAGATGATCTCTATACTGTCTTGTGTGACAGCACAAATTAACAAATAGAATTCGTCACCTTATACAAAGCGCTATATTAGCGACCAAGGCGACGTTAATTTTTAACTGTGTATAATTCTACACAGTTACTCCTAGACAATCTATCTGTACACTAAAAATATAACCCATAACAAAGCGTGTACGGGGTAATGACTTACATGAAGTAGTCGATTTCACAATCGGTAAATTTAAGCCGAGCTTAGAGCCCGGACCTACAAGCAATCAGTTTTAAGCCGAGCTTAAAGCCCGGACCTACACTCAGCTAACTTCATTTAATCAAAGCACAGAGCCCGGACCTACACGCAGTCGATTTAAGTCGAGCGTAGATACTTAACTTTCAAGCAGTAAATTTTAAGCAGGTGTAGGGCCCGGACCTACACGCAGTAGATTTGAACTGAACGTAGGCCCGGACTCCCACTAGAGTTTGCATTGGTACGATTTTTGAATTGGTTTAATCTGTTGAATAATAGAACTAAATTAATGCATGAAAAAAAACAGTCCATTGTTTCATTTGTTTGTTTAAGTTTATTATAAAGTCATTTAACAAACTTGTTTTTTTTTTTACTTAAACTAGGTACATGTAAGTGGATTATGTCACTTCACCTGGGATTACAATCCATATATAAACCTCACCCAAGACTCATCACCTTAAACTAAACATACGCTCGTACAAAATGACTACCATTAACGAAAATGAAACGGCTCATTCAGGGTCTAACCAAGGCCATGAAGATTACGAGAGTGATTCAGACGAATCTTTATTGAATGCTTTTGCTGAACTCTTCACCGTATCAACTGACGAAGATAACAATGAAAACAACGTAGATTCAGACTCTGATGACTCTTTTGTTACTAATTACAGCATTTTAGGTCCTGGATTATGCTGTTTGCCAAATCTAGAGGCGCTAGGAATATTCGACGAAACAAATGGTGAAGGAAATGAGGCAAGTGGAATAGATACAGACGCCTCTCTATGTGTCGGTACTATATCAATACCATTCAACATGTCGGCAAATGACCAATCTACATCGACGCTTGATACTAAAGTTGTTGAAGCTCAATCGCCACAGAATACTGTCAAATCTAGCGCTGATACCAATGTTGAAGTTGTTGTTGAGCAATACACTGGAGAAGGAGCACGACCTAAGGTTTTTAATTCTAATTCAAGACCAAATGGTGGTGTAAATGCCGATGAACAATGTGCAGAGAAAGGAGCACGACCTAAGGTTTTTAATTCTAATTCAAGACCAAATGGTGGTGTAAATGCCGATGAACAATGTGCAGAGAAAGGAGCACGACCTAAGGTTTCTAATTCTAATTCAAGACCAAATGGTGGTGTAAATGCCGATGAACAATGTGCAGAGAAAGGAGCACGACCTAAGGTTTTTAATTCTAATTCAAGACCAAATGGTGGTGTAAATGCCGATGAACAATGTGCAGAGAAAGGAGCACGACCTAAGGTTTCTAATTCTAATTCAAGACCAAATGGTGGTGTAATTGCCAATGAACAATGTGCAGAGAAAGGATCGCGACCAAAAGCGACCGACACAGCACAAGCGGATGCTACCGATGACAGCTACCGTCAGCGGTTTACTTCTTCGTATGAACCTGATGAACCTGAAAAAGTTTTGATAGCTATCGTTTCATTCAATTTAAACACAACATAGGAGGAAGTTTTTGACTGTTTGTTACATCTGAAAAATCATGATATTCCAGTACACTTTGAAACTATTCTAGACGAATGTATGAAGCGTAGATCAAATTTGTTGATCTCTTATGTTAAGCAACAATTCCCTGATTATACCACTTTAATAGCTCCCAGAGAGTCGCAATCGCAACCCCAGATCGAAAATCAGGGAACGCTAATTGCGGATGCAATCAAAGCAGCGTGTCGCCATACTGATGCTTTGTTTCGATGTAACCCAATTTCGACAACCAATACATTCAACGGTCCTACTCAAACTCCAAAACCTCAAGTACAATATACGGTTTCGGCATCACGCGAACGCGCAACGACTAATAGCGGTACGCACTCACAGTTGCGAGGACAAAAACGACCGTTTAGTACGACAGTCTACAATTGGCCCAAACACAATATAGCGGACAAATTAGCTTCAACATGTCATGCTCAAGCTCGTAGTCCTACCGGAGATACGAGCGGCAACCAACGATTGAACATAGCGAACGCTGCGTCGGTGTATCACACCTTACTAAACAGCACAGTAACCCTCCCTGCACCCAAGACAGATGATTGTTTGACACCAAGAAAGTCTCTAAAAGAAACCGACCCAGAAAAGTACAATGCATTGATGGTAGAATTGATGGAAAAGGAAAACCAAATAATGTCTAAATTACGCCAATGCGGCGTATGTGAAATAAAGCAACGTGATAGCATTTATTTGCCCTGTGGCCATGTTTACACTTGCCGAGAATGTAGTGACAAAATTGATTATTGTCCAGTATGCTATAAAAGAATTATCGCTACTGCCAAAACCTATGTTTGTTAGAAAAAATTTACTAACAGTCTTTTGAACGAGCGAATGATTGAATGAAAGACGAATGCCATTAAAAATTTTATACTGGTAGATCTACCGACGATATAATCTACCCGTGTACGAATAAACAACACTTTTTATTGGTACCCGTGTACATATAAATGGTTTTGTTTAGGCGTACCCGTGTACGAATAGACACAGTGTTTTTTGTGCTGCATGTACTGGTGAATGAAGTAGCATAAAAATAAAAAAGTGTTTTTTTTTCTTTAGTAAAATACTACCAGTCTTTTGAATCAAACGAACGAACGAACGAACGAATGCTAACAAAAAAAAGTATTTTCGAAGCATTATTAACTAAAGCTTACAAGAATAAATAAATTGTTGTTTGATCCCAAAATTGCAAAGCCTCGCCTTCCTATCGTTTTTTTTTTGTTGTTGTTGTTTGCTAACCGGTACCACTAGTATTAAGCAAAAATGTTTTATATTTGTGTGTGTTTGTAAAAAAAGAGTATTATAAGAACGAGAAGGAGAAGGATGGAGAAGAAGAACAAGAAGAAGAAGAATGAGGAAAAAGAATAAGGAGAAGAAGAAGTATAAGGATAAGAAGAAAAATGAGTTTGTGGCAGAAGTAGTAGTAGTAGTGATGATGATGATGATGATGTTGCTGCTGCTGCTGCCGTCGCTGATGCTGACGTATCGTCACAAAGAGATGATAGAAAGATAGAGAAAAAAAACCCCCACGCCATTGTCCCCGCCTCCCGGCTACCACCCCCCTGAAAAGACCGACACCTACCCCCAAACATCATAGCATACCCACCTCGTCCCCTGCTCCTCCACGCTAACAACGTACAGTTCAGTTTGTGGCGTGTAATAATTTTCTGGAGTTATTTCGGTCGGTGCCTGACCAATTTTGCTGACGGCATTAGCATACCCACCTCGTCCCCTGCTCCTCCACGCTAATGGGGCACTTCAAAACAATAACAACGTAATAATTTTCTGGAGGAATTTTGGTCGGTGCCTGACCAAATTGCTGACGTCATATGTTTTGACTCGAGAGGGTATATAAGGACCCCGCGCACTGCAGTTCTTCCCCGGTCGGCGGTGGCTGCGGGACCTTAACCGGTCATAGCCTCTGCTGCGGGACGCCGCCCGTTTGAAACGTAGCAATTCCCTGCTCTGTTTTTTTTTTGCGAGGCGGACGCGAGCCATGGTTCGTCCGCCTCTACCAAAAAAACCTTTAAACGTTTTCTTCTTTGTTTGGCGATCTTAGCCCAACACGGACCCCCTTCAAAGTCTGTTGAAGAAATGAACCACGGCTCTGTTCATCGTCATTTTTCAACTCGTCCTCAAAACTGCTGTTCTTCGATTGTAGTGATGCTGAAACGCTCGTTTCTAGTCCCATAGCATCGCTAATCGTTTGAAGCAGTCGCTGTTGAAATGATTTGATGTGTGTGGTTTATCAGACTTTTTTTTAGACCCCCCTGCAGATCTGTGTATCTGAGCGGGTTCGTGTTGCGTTAAGGATCAAAGGAAAAACATTAAAGGTTTTGTTAAAATGTCCGTAAAATGTTAAAACAAACGCACAGCTTTTTTTTTGTTCAGTATTTTTAATATACTGGACCGTAGGCCTCTGTTATTCGTCGTCTTTACCCCTGCTCTCGGGTAGAACGATGAAACTGTCGAGATTTGCGTGTATTTTCTTTAACTGATTGTAGGTCTATTTTTTTTTAAAGTAGCGTCTATGCTGTTCAACAGTCGTAGTCGTCGTCTTTACCCCTGCTCTCGGGTAGAACGATGAAACTGTCGAGATTTGCGTGTATTTTCTTTAACTGATTGTAGGTCTATTTTTTTTTAAAAGTAGCGTCTATGCTGTTCAACAGTCGTCAGTCGTCGTCTTTACCCCTGCTCTCGGGTAGAACGATGAAACTGTCGAGATTTGCGTGTATTTTCTTTAACTGATTGTAGGTCTATTTTTTTTTAAAGTAGCGTCTATGCTGTTCAACAGTCGTAGTCGTCGTCTTTACCCCTGCTCTCGGGTAGAACGATGAAGCCGTCGAGATTTGCGTAAAATTTGTAAAAAAAACTAGCCATTTTCATGCCGCCCGTGACTACCTTTTTTACTAGTCGACCGATCGACTGACGGTTAACACCCTTTTTTTTCTGTTTTACACACTTTCCCCACAAAGCTCTTGTGTGCGGACAGTGCCCACTTTTTTTTCCCACACTATTACCACGATGCTCTTGTGTGGAATGGTGTCCCCCTTTTTTTTTCAACCAAAATAACGAATCCATCAGCAAAATTAATGTAGGCGTCGTCTGGGCCACAAGATGCGTATTAGTATCTGTCGACAGAGCGGTATACTATTCACTCGTCGAACGTCGACCTGTGCGTACGTTTTTTGATTTGCTTTAGAGAGGGCGAAATCGGACGACGCGTTTTCGCTTTTTCTAAGGCGAAATGGGCGTACGCGTAAAACTGTTGTGTCGAATGTATCGCCGAACTGAGCCAATTCGACGCACGAGAGTCGCAGATGCAGATCCTGACTCAATCATGCTGTTTGAGTGGCCTCAAGATGTACAGGAGCGTGCCGTTCGAATCGAACAAGACGATCATGCCATTTTCGTCGCGCAAGACGTACATGAGCGTGCTATTCGATTCGTACGAAGACGATCATGCTCTTCGTGTAGAGAAGGACGATGCTAAGCGTGCCGTTTGAGCCGTGCAAAGATGTAGAAAAGTCATGCCGTTTGAGCCGTGCAAAGACCTAGTCAATCATTGCTGTCAGAGCAGTCTGATTCGTACAATACATGGGGGGTAATCATGCTGTTTGGTGCAGCGCGGGACGTACCAAAATCATGCTCATAACCCCCAGTTCAAGACCCTAGACGATCGGTTTTTCAGAGCCGTAGAGTAGGGCGACAAGAAGAAGTAGAAATCACGCTTTGCGAGTAAGCACAAGCAAAACTAAGAAGCGAATCATGCTGATTGAACTGCTGCAAAGCGTAGTATAATCATGCCGATTGAGCGTTGAGAACACTGGACGATCACGCTTTCGGTCGTACAAGAACGTATTAAAGATCATGCCGATTGCGGCCGTCGAGCCTCACAAGAGCGTAGTAAACATCATGCTGATTGTAGCCGTCGAGCATCACAAGAACGTAGTAGTAAACATCATGCTGATTGCAGCCGTCGAGCATCACAAGAACGTAGTAGTAAACATCATGCTGATTGCAGCCGTGCAAGAAACTAGACATTCGTGCTGGTTGAAGCCGTCGAGTCGTACAAACCATAGGTAATTGTTTCAAGATCATGCCGATTGAGCTGCTACAAGACGTAGAAAATCATGCTTCAAGATCCGTTTTGAGCTGCACAAACGTAGTAAATCATGCCGTTTGAGCCGCAGTACGACTACAAAAAATTCAGTAAATCATGCCGTTTGAGCCGCAGTACGACTACAAAAAATTCAGTAAATCATGCCGTTGAGCCGCAGTTCGACTGCAAATAGCAAGATCCTCCTATTTAGTCAACATAGGATCTAGCTATAATCGCGCTGTTGAGCTGCAGTTACAACTACAAAAATTTAGGAATGAAGCTGTTTTAGCCGTACCAGAAGCAGAAAATGAAGCTGTTTTAAGCCGTACCAGAACAATAAAATGAAGCTGTTTTAGCCGTTCCAGAAGCAGAAATTGATTGCGGTTGAGCCGTGCAAAAGTTAGGAAATGATGCTGTTTGAGAGCAGTACAAGTACAAAGATGCAGTAAATCATGCTGTTTGAGACGCGCAAAAACGTAGTGAAATGATGCCGTTTGAGCGCAGTACAACTACAAATTATACACCAAGATCATCGCTGTTTCAACCGAAAAAGACATGTATTAACGTGTTTTTAGAGCCGACATTCAACCTGAAAAAGTAGCAAGAATGCGCTTTTCGCATAGCACAAAGATCATCATCATCATCATCTTTGTCTCATCGAGCCCACGACGCGCATTTCATGATCAAGTAACCATCTCTTAAGCAGTTTTACAAGAGCATGAAATGCGCACCGTGCGCTCGGCGTGATACGTACATCATTGAAGTGCTGGAAAAACACGTCTTTCCCATGTATAACTAGTTGATTTATTTGCCATTGGCAGCCCGTCAAACACCCTTTCCCCTCATCAGCGGTACTTGATTAAAAAAAAGAAAAGGATTAGTGTACGACGGTGAATAGCTGAAACAGCTTGTGGACAACAATCAGCAATTTTACCCCAGTGCCGTTGATGGTGTTTTTTTTTTGTAAAAGGTCATTGATTTGAAGTGATGTCGAGTGGCGATGGTGAAGATGGATTGTTGTAGAGGAGTCTGAATTGATGTTGATGATGAACGATGGATATGAGTACAAATCCACCAAAAACTCCCTTATCCACCAAATGCAAGAATGGTTTTAACCTAATGTGAACCTGAACCAAAAAAAAACTTACACAAAGAGTTTGAATATTCTATTTTTGTTGTTGGTCTAAAACTTGTGCGTGTGTGGCAATTGGCGTATTTGTTTATGGAACTTTGCATTCCATTTACTTTACTTACAACTAGATTATAGTACTTTATTCTTTAAGTTTTACAAAGCGGGTGGTGAGGGGATGGTTTATGCTGTCATATAAACTTACTTTGAATTTCAGAGAAGGGGTTGATTTTGCAAATATAATTATACAGTAAAACTTGGTGAAACGGGACAACGGATGCACACAACACTTAGCAAACAAGACCAACAAATACATAGTGTAGTAAACTTTGCAAAATAACCACAACAGATGCACAATACACACAGGAAAATCAACATTCAAACTAGTATGTTTTAAAAAAAAAGAACAAGGAAAACTTGCAGGTTGAGGTTATTTCACCCAAAGTGGAAGGGTTGATGTTTTATTGATTCAAGCAAAACGTGTAAAAAAAAAGTTGTGAAATGAGCTCGTTGAACTTGTTTTCCGCGCATCCGTGAGGCTCATCCTGTTTGTCGAGAGGCCACTTCATGGTGCTCGTTGAACACGTTTACCCACACATCCGGGAGGCTCAGCTTGTTGAGCGGGAGGCAGTCCATTTAGCTCGACAGACCGTCGCTGCGCCACTCTGGTGACTTCCGGTGTGCAAACTCAATTTGACATTCATTCATTTCGGAAAACGACATTGCGTTTTCGCAAAACATTTACTTTTTTCCAGGACCCGTATGGAAGTCTTACCAATCTATTGGGCTCTTTGTTATAGGTGAACACTGCCTTTTTGAGATAAAAAGAAGGGGTTAAGCATGTAGATGTAAATAAAATGTTTGTATGAAATGAAGTATTTTGAAAAAAAAAATTGTCAGACTTTTCTCAAAATGACATCAACGAACCCTGTTTCAGAGGTAAACACGACAACCATTTGCGCCATTGTCAACTGTAATGGGATACTTTGAAAATGACATCAACGAACCCTGTTTCATAGGTAAAAAAGACAACCATTTGCACCATTGTCCACTGTAATGGGATACTTTCAAAATGACATCAACGAACCTTGTTTCAGATGTAAAAAAACACACAACCATTGTGACTCAAAACATCCTGTAGATTAACACTTCGATCTTCTGATGATAGAACAATACAGCTTGGAGTAATCATTTCTTATTCGTCTTAACATTCAGTCCTGCGCCGATTTGTATGACAGTGAACGGCGACGTGACTGAGTGCCATGAGGTATAACGAAATGTCATCATTTGTGAGTTTGTTGTTTTTTTCAACATAAAAGCGATTGAACACCTCCAAAAAATAAACAGCACCAAGAAAAAGAGAGAAAGAGTACCATGTAAAAAATTACACAACCAACTTAAAAAAAAACAACACACAGAGCTCAATAGAAGATGATGTCGATGTATTTGCCGTACGCATCGTATAACTCTACAAGTGGTTTGTTTTGATCATTTCACTGAAACCATACCACCTTCAGAGTTGCACTTTGGCTGTTTGGCTGATTCTCATCTGTCTGTCTGTCATGTATCCACTATATAACGACAATTGCACAGACAAAAAAAAATGATTGAACAGACTTTCTTCAACAAGCAGACAAATCAACTGATTTAAACAGACTCAATGCGCGACCCGCAAACCCCAATTTCTCACCTCCACCACTCTACTCCATTCCACCCACTTGAAAACAACTGCAAACCTTTAAAACCATTACAAAAAATAACCAAACTCAACCACTCGAAAAAAATTGACGGGGGGGTCAAAAAATCACTATGGGGGGGGGGGGGGTAAAGCCGAACCGCCCTCAACAAACTACCACCCTTGTCGGCCAGACACCTTTACCGCCGGCCTAAGCTTTAAAAACCCGCCCCGAGAGCTCCGAAAAAGAAAACCCAGACAACTTCCCCTACCCGGCAAGTACAGAGACTGATCACCAACCCCTCCCTTCTTTTCTAAATAACTCTAAAGTTAGGTAAATAAGAAAGTCTAAGTTAATTTTTCAAAGTCCCATATCGAACAAACAATTCACAATCTATTATCCAATAAGAAGATGGACCCGCTATGAATACAACTTTCATGCTTGATTGTGGCAGGATCTTCTGTACTGTTTAATTAGTTTCTTCAATAAACAAAGAAACTAACTCCTCACTTTGCACATGAATTGGTAAATTTAGAAGCGCCCTTGTTTTTTTTGCATCTGAGATCTCGTATGGGCTTTGTAACACAAAACATTAAAAGAAATTTATAACTAGTTAGAAATATTTCGTGTATGTTTATAACATGTACATTGAAATAAGTACACACAATGTTTTCTCCTATAATTGTATTTGTAATTCGCAAAAATGTGAATTTTGAATTCAATGATCTGAATAAAAAATATGAACTAAAAACTTGTGTTTGTTATTTCTCTAAAGCGCCTTGAATTCTTTGTGTTTGTTTTACATATAACTCTTTGTGTGATTATTATATAGCGCTTAAGTTGA
The DNA here is from genome assembly GCA_003991915.1 of Elysia chlorotica. Taxonomy (NCBI): domain Eukaryota; kingdom Metazoa; phylum Mollusca; class Gastropoda; family Plakobranchidae; genus Elysia; species Elysia chlorotica. The sequence continues at coordinate 79,485 of RQTK01001204.1, read as the reverse complement.
GTAATTACACATTTCATACAATATTTTCAAAGACTTGAAGCAAACCACGCACACTTGCATACACAATAAATGTAATATAACATTGTACAAGAGTAATACTGGTTGGGTCGGTATCAGTATAATGTGACCGACTGAGACATGAGATGATCTCTATACTGTCTTGTGTGACAGCACAAATTAACAAATAGAATTCGTCACCTTATACAAAGCGCTATATTAGCGACCAAGGCGACGTTAATTGTGTTTTTTTTTTGTAAAAGGTCATTGATTTGAAGTGATGTCGAGTGGCGATGGTGAAGATGGATTGTTGTAGAGGAGTCTGAATTGATGTTGATGATGAACGATGGATATGAGTACAAATCCACCAAAAACTCCCTTATCCACCAAATACAAGAATGGTTTTAACCTAATGTGAACCTGAACCAAAAAAAAACTTACAGCTAACTTCATTTAATCAAAGCACAGAGCCCGGACCTACACGCAGTCGATTTAAGTCGAGCGTAGATACTTAACTTTCAAGCAGTAAATTTTAAGCAGGTGTAGGGCCCGGACCTACACGCAGTAGATTTGAACTGAACGTAGGCCCGGACTCCCACTAGAGTTTGCATTGGTACGATTTTTGAATTGGTTTAATCTGTTGAATAATAGAACTAAATTAATGCATGAAAAAAAACAGTCCATTGTTTCATTTGTTTGTTTAAGTTTATTATAAAGTCATTTAACAAACTTTTTTTTATTAAACTAGGTATGGAATATCTCACTTCACCTGGGATTACAATCTATATATAAGCCTCACCCAAGACTACTCATCTTAAACTAAACACACGCTCGTACAAAATGACTACCATTAACCAAACTGAAACGGCTCATTCAGGGTCTAATGAAGGCTGTGAAGATTACGAGAGTGATTCAGACGAATCTTTATTTAATGCTTTTGCTGAACTCTTCACCGTATCAATTGACGAAGATTATAATTAAAACAATGTAGTTTCAGACTCTTATGTCTCTTTTGTTACTAATTACAGCTTTTTAGGTCCTGGATTATGCTGTTTGCCAAATCTAGTGGCTCTAGGAATATTCGACGATACAAATTGTGAAGGAAATGGGGCGAGTGGAATAGATACAGACGCCTCTCTATGTGTCGGTACTACAGCAATACCATTCAACATGTCGGCAAATGACCAATCTACATCGACGCTTGATACTAAAGTTGTTGAAGCTCAATTGCCACAGAATACTGTCAAATCTAGCGCTGATACCAATGTTGAAGTTGTTGTTGAGCAATACACTGGAGAAGGAGCACGACCTAAGGTTTTTAATTCTAATTCAAGACCAAATGGTGGTGTAAATGCCGATAAACAATGTGCAGAGAAAGGAGCACGACCTAAGGTTTTTAATTCTAATTCAAGACCAAATGGTGGTGTAAATGCCGATGAACAATGTGCAGAGAAAGGAGCACGACCTAAGGTTTTTAATTCTAATTCAAGACCAAATGGTGGTGTAAATGCCGATGAACAATGTGCAGAGAAAGGAGCACGACCTAAGGTTTTTAATTCTAATTCAAGACCAAATGGTGGTGTAAATGCCGATGAACAATGTGCAGAGAAAGGAGCACGACCTAAGGTTTTTAATTCTAATTCAAGACCAAATGGTGGTGTAAATGCCGATGAACAATGTGCAGAGAAAGGAGCACGACCTAAGGTTTCTAATTCTAATTCAAGACCAAATGGTGGTGTAAATGCCGATGAACAATGTGCAGAGAAAGGAGCACGACCTAAGGTTTCTAATTCTAATTCAAGACCAAATGGTGGTGTAAATGCCGATGAACAATGTGCAGAGAAAGGATCGCGACCAAAAGCGACCGACACAGCACAAGCGGATGCTACCGATGACAGCTACCGTCAGCGGTTTACTTCTTCGTATGAACCTGATGAACCTGAAAAAGTTTTGATAGCTATCGTTTCATTCAATTTAAACACGTCATCGGAGGACGTTTTTGACTGTTTGTTACATCTGAAAAATCATGATATTTCAGTACACTTTGAAACTATTCTAGACGAATGTATGAAGCGTAGATCAAATTTGTTGATCTCTTTTGCACATGGATTAACATATCGCCTTTTTGTTGTTATTACAGTCTCTTTTTGTCACATTGTATGACATTATGGTTCGCAAATTATAGCCCATTGAGTAAAATGGAGAGAAAGAGAGAGAGAGAGAGAGAGAGAGAGAGAGAGAGAGAGAGAGAGAGAGAGAGAGAGAGAGAGAGAGAGAGAGAGAGAGAGCGCGAGAGAGAGAGAGAGAGAGAGAGAGAGAGAGAGAGAGAGAGAGAGAGAGAGAGAGAGAGAGAGAGAGAGAGATAGAAGGAGGTAGAGATGCACACGAAAATTGTGACTTGTATAGAATTATAAGGTTATAGCTTTGTTCACCTTAGATGCATGTAAGCTATTTATTTTAATATAAAAAAAAAATACATTTCAAGAGAGGTGAGAAAACAGAAAAAAAAGCACGTTGCATCAGCAATAATTTTTACTCGTGTGGATTTTCAGTGGCATGTTTAACTAATAGATTAAATCTCTGTTGATGAAAAGACCATTACATTTTTAAATTAAAAATTTTCTGCGAACTTATAAAAAGTAGGCCTAATATGTATTTAATCAGTAACATAAGCTGTTTCCTCGTAATTCTTTATAAATTAAATTTAAAAAGGGATACTTCGCAGCTAAGTAGAACACAAAAAACAAAATGATGTATAGAAATGATTCACGCCGCACGTCATTTAAATGTAATTACTTTTACCGGGAAAACTTAGAATCTTAAACAAAGGATAGGTGGGCGGGGTGCATTAGAAGTTTATTATAAAGTCATTTAACAAACTTGTTTTTTTTTACTTAAACTAGGTACATGTATGTGGATTATGTCACTTCACCTGGGATTACAATCCATATATAAACCTCACCCAAGACTCATCACCTTAAACTAAACATACGCTCGTACAAAATGACTACCATTAACGAAAATGAAACGGCTCATTCAGGGTCTAACCAAGGCCATGAAGATTACGAGAGTGATTCAGACGAATCTTTATTGAATGCTTTTGCTGAACTCTTCACCGTATCAACTGACGAAGATAACAATGAAAACAACGTAGATTCAGACTCTGATGACTCTTTTGTTACTAATTACAGCATTTTAGGTCCTGGATTATGCTGTTTGCCAAATCTAGAGGCGCTAGGAATATTCGACGAAACAAATGGTGAAGGAAATGAGGCAAGTGGAATAGATACAGACGCCTCTCTATGTGTCGGTACTATAGCAATACCATTCAACATGTCGGCAAATGACCAATCTACATCGACGCTTGATACTAAAGTTGTTGAAGCTCAATCGCCACAGAATACTGTCAAATCTAGCGCTGATACCAATGTTGAAGTTGTTGTTGAGCAATACACTGGAGAAGGAGCACGACCTAAGGTTTTTAATTCTAATTCAAGACCAAATGGTGGTGTAAATGCCGATGAACAATGTGCAGAGAAAGGAGCACGACCTAAGGTTTCTAATTCTAATTCAAGACCAAATGGTGGTGTAAATGCCGATGAACAATGTGCAGAGAAAGGATCGCGACCAAAAGCGACCGACACAGCACAAGCGGATGCTACCGATGACAGCTACCGTCAGCGGTTTACTTCTTCGTATGAACCTGATGAACCTGAAAAAGTTTTGATAGCTATCGTTTCATTCAATTTAAACACGTCATCGGAGGACGTTTTTGACTGTTTGTTACATCTGAAAAATCATGATATTCCAGTACACTTTGAAACTATTCTAGACGAATGTATGAAGCGTAGATCAAATTTGTTGATCTCTTATGTTAAGCAACAATTCCCTGATTATACCACTTTAATAGCTCCCAGAGAGTCGCAATCGCAACCCCAGATCGAAAATCAGGGAACGCTAATTGCGGATGCAATCAAAGCAGCGTGTCGCCATACTGATGCTTTGTTTCGATGTAACCCAATTTCGACAACCAATACATTCAACGGTCCTACTCAAACTTCAAAACCTCAAGGACAATCTACGGTTTCGGCTTCACGCAAAGGCACAACACTTAATAATGATACGCCTTCACAGTTGCGAGGACAAAAGCGACCATTTAGTACGACAGTCTACAATTGGCCCAAACACAATATAGCGGACAAATTAGCTTCAACATGTCATGCTCAAGCTCGTAGTCCTACCGGAGATACGAGCGGCAACCAACGATTGAACATAGCGAACGCTGCGTCGGTGTATCACACCTTACTAAACAGCACAGTAACCCTCCCTGCACCCAAGACAGATGATTGTTTGACACCAAGAAAGTCTCTAAAAGAAACCGACCCAGAAAAGTACAATGCATTGATGGTAGAATTGATGGAAAAGGAAAACCAAATAATGTCTGAATTACGCCAATGCGGATTATGTCTAGATAAGCAACGTAATACCATTTATATGCCCTGTGGCCATGTTTACACTTGCAAAGAATGTAGTGATAACATTGACTATTGTCCATTATGCAAAAAAAGAATTATCGCTACCGCCAGAACTTTTATTTGTTAGAAAATTTTTACTAACAGTCTTTTGAACGAGCGAATGATTGAATGAAAGAAGAATGCCATTGAAAAAGTAAAACGATGCAAATGTAGAGATTCGCGTTCTTATAGTTGTCGTCGTCGTCTTTACCCCTGCTCTCGGGTAAAACGATGCAAATGTAGAGATTCGCGTTCTTATAGTTGTCGTCGTCGTCTTTACCCCTGCTCTCGGGTAAAACGATGCAAATGTAGAGATTCGCGTTCTTATAGTTGTCGTCGTCGTCTTTACCCCTGCTCTCGGGTAAAACGATGCAAATGTAGAGATTCGCGTTCTTATAGTTGTCGTCGTCGTCTTTACCCCTGCTCTCGGGTAAAACGATGCAAATGTAGAGATTCGCGTTCTTATAGTTGTCGTCGTCGTCTTTACCCCTGCTCTCGGGTAAAACGATGCAAATGTAGAGATTCGCGTTCTTATAGTTGTCGTCGTCGTCTTTACCCCTGCTCTCGGGTAAAACGATGCAAATGTAGAGATTCGCGTTCTTATAGTTGTCGTCGTCGTCTTTACCCCTGCTCTCGGGTAAAACGATGCAAATGTAGAGATTCGCGTTCTTATAGTTGTCGTCGTCGTCTTTACCCCTGCTCTCGGGTAAAACGATGCAAATGTAGAGATTCGCGTTCTTATAGTTGTCGTCGTCGTCTTTACCCCTGCTCTCGGGTAAAACGATGCAAATGTAGAGATTCGCGTTCTTATAGTTGTCGTCGTCGTCTTTACCCCTGCTCTCGGGTAAAACGATGCAAATGTAGAGATTCGCGTTCTTATAGTTGTCGTCGTCGTCTTTACCCCTGCTCTCGGGTAAAACGATGCAAATGTAGAGATTCGCGTTCTTATAGTTGTCGTCGTCGTCTTTACCCCTGCTCTCGGGTAAAACGATGCAAATGTAGAGATTCGCGTTCTTATAGTTGTCGTCGTCGTCTTTACCCCTGCTCTCGGGTAAAACGATGCAAATGTAGAGATTCGCGTTCTTATAGTTGTCGTCGTCGTCTTTACCCCTGCTCTCGGGTAAAACGATGCAAATGTAGAGATTCGCGTTCTTATAGTTGTCGTCGTCGTCTTTACCCCTGCTCTCGGGTAAAACGATGCAAATGTAGAGATTCGCGTTCTTATAGTTGTCGTCGTCGTCTTTACCCCTGCTCTCGGGTAAAACGATGCAAATGTAGAGATTCGCGTTCTTATAGTTGTCGTCGTCGTCTTTACCCCTGCTCTCGGGTAAAACGATGCAGTATAGACTTGCGTAAAGTTGTAAAATCTAGACATTTTTCAGGCCGCTCGAGTAACACACACGTTTATTTTATTCTGTTTTACGCACTTTCCCCACAATGCTCTTGTGTGTGGACAGTGTACCTTTTTTTTTCTTGTTTTACACACTACTCCCACTATGCTCTTGTGTGCGGACAGTGTACCCTTTTTTTTCTTGTTTTACGCACTATTCGCACAAAGCTCTTGTGTGCGGACAGTGTACCTTTTTTTTCTTATTGTTTTCCACACTACTCCCACTATGCTCGTGTGTCGGTTTAGTCTTTTTTTTTATTTGGTTCAACCGAGATAACTTCATTATCAGCCCTAAAACAATGTAGGGCTTCGTCTGGCCGCAAGATGCGTATTAGTATGGGGCTGACAGAAAGGTATATGTATTTACTCGTAGAACGTCGAACCGGGGGCGTGCGTTTTCGATTTGCTTTAGAGAGGGCACAATCGAACGACGCGGCGATTTGCCCTTTCAAAGGCGAAATGAGCGTACGCGACAAAATTCCGTGTTGAACGTATCGCCGAATTGAGCTGATTCGACGCACATGCAGTTCCTGACTCAATCATGCTGTTTGAGTGGCGCAAGACGTATAGGAGCGTGCCGTTCGAATCGAACAAGACGATCATGCCCATTGTCGTCGCACGAGACGTACATGACCGTGCTATTCGATTCGGACAAGACGATCATGCTGTCAGAGCAGTGCGAGGATGTAGAAAAATCATGCCGTCAGAGCCGCGTAAAGACCTAGTCGATCATGCTATCAGAGCAGTGCGAGGATGTAGAAAAATCATGCCGTCAGAGTCGCGTAAAGACCTAGTCGATCATGCTGTCAGAGCAGTGCGAGGATGTAGAAAAATCATGCCGTCAGAGCCGCGTAAAGACCTAGACGATCATGCTGTCAGAGCAGTGCGAGGATGTAGAAAAATCATGCCGTCAGAGCCGCGTAAAGACCTAGTCGATCATGCTGTCAGAGCAGTCTAGTCGTACAAGAACGTAGTAAATATCCTGCTGAATGCAGTCGATCGAGCTTTATGCCGCACAAGAACATAGTAACAATCATGCTGATTGAAGCCGTCGAGGAGCACAAGAACGTAGTAAATATCATGCTGATTGAAGCCGGCGAGGCGCATAAAACTAGGTATTTGTTCAAGATCATGCCGATTGAGCTGCTACAAGACGTAGAAAATCATGCTTCAAGAGCCGTTTGAGCGGTTGCAAACGTAGTAAATCATGCCGATTGAGGTGCAGTACGACAACAAAAAATGCAGTAAATCATGCCGTTTGAACCGCAGTACCAAGTGCAAAATTATACAAAGAACCTCCTATTCAGTTAAAAGGAGGATCTGTACAATCGTGCTGTTGAACTGCAGCCACAAGTACAAAAACGTAGTAAATGAAGCCGTTTTAGCTGTACCAGAATAAGACAATGAAGCCGTTTTAGTCGCGCAACAGTCCGTAAATGATGCTGTTTGAGAAGAGTACAACCGCCAAGATGTAGTCAATCATGCTGTTTGAGAAGAGCACAACCGCAAATATTTAGTCAATCATGCTGTTTGAGAAGAGTACCTGTATAACCGCAAAGATGTAGTCAATCATGCTGTTTGAGAAGAGTACCTGTACAACCGCAAAGATGTAGTCAATCATGGTGTTTGAGAAGAGTACAACTGCAAATATTTGGTCAATCATGCCGTTTTAGCCGTGCAACAGTCCGTAAATGATGCTGTTTGAGAAGAGTACAACCGCAAAGATTTAGTCAATCATGCCGTTTTAGCCCGCAATTCAACCTGACAAAAAACGTATCAAGATTACGCTCTTCGCATAGCACAAGACGACATTGCTGATGGAGGGCAGCGCGAATTTCTACACAAATGTGCTTTTCGCCAAGAGCTATATTTTGTGGTCTACACTAAACCAAACGGATTGATTCGACAAGACAAAGAAAAAAAGATCATCATCTTTGTCTCATCGAGCCCACGACGCGCATTTCATGATCAATGTAACCATCTCAAATGAAGTATTACACGAACATGAAATGGGCGCCGTGTGCTCGGCGTGATACGTACGTCCATGAATGTTTGAAGTGCTGAAAAAACACGTCTTTCCCCTAGTATTATAACAATTTGATTTTATCTGCCAGTGGCAGCCGTCGAGCGCCTTTCCCTACCCTTCCCTCATCGACGGTACTTGATTTGCAAAAAGAAAAGGATTAGCGTATGATGGTGAATTGCTGAAACAGCTTGTGAACAACAACAACAATCAGCACTTTATACCCCTGCACCGGCCCGCTCAGTTGATGGTGTTTCTGCCGTAAAAAAGGTCGTTGAATTGGAGTGATGTCGAGTGGCGATGGGTGAAGATGGATTGTTGTAGAGGTGGAGGAATTGATGTTGATGATAAACGATGAATACGAGTACCAACTTTTCCCTCATCATTCCCCTCCCCCAAATACAAGAGTGGTTTCATCTAATGTGAAGCTTAACAAAGAAAAAAACTTACACAAAGAGTTTGAATATTCTGTTTTTTGTTGGTCTAAAACTTGTGCGTGTGGAGGGGAATTGACGTATTTGTGTAAGAAAACTTAGCATTCCATTTACTTGAAACTTGGTTATGGGCCTTTGTTCTTTATGTTTCACAAAGTGGGTGGTGAGGGATGGTTTATGCTGTCATGATAGACTTCTTAAATTTCAGAGAAGGAGTTGATTTTGCACGAAAAATAACAAGACCAACAAATACGTAGTAAAACACTGCAAACCAGCCACAACGGATGCACATTACACACACAATACACACACAGCAAATCAACATCAAACTAGTATGTTGAAAAAGAAAAGAACGACAAACACTTGCAGGTTGAGGTTATTTTACCCACGGTGGAGTGTGGATGTTTTTATTGATCAAGAAAAACGTCAAAAAAAAGTTCTGAAATGAGCTCGTTGAACTTGTTTTCCGCGCATCCTTGAAGCCCGTCCCGCCCGCCATAAATGCGCTCGTTGAACACGTTGTACCACACATCCCGACAGCTCCACTTGTTGTCCGAGAGGCAGTCGAATGAGCTCGACAGACGGTCGCTGCGCCACTCTGGCGACTTCCGGTGTGCAAACTCAATTTCACATTCATTCATTTCGGAAAACGACATTGCGTTTTCGCAAAACATTTACTTTTTTTACAGTACCCATATGGAAGTCTTACCAGTCTCCTTTTGGGCTCTTTGTTGTAGCTGAACACTGCCAATTTGAGATAGAAAAGGGGGTTAAACATGTAGATGTAAAAAAATTTTGGTATTAACTAAATTATTGTTTAAAACAAAGAAAAAAAACGACTTTCTCAAAATGACATCAACGAACCCTGTTTAGGATGTAAAAAACACAACCATTTGAGCCGTTGTCGACTGTAGGTAATACTTTCAAAATGACATCAACGAACCCTGTTTCAGATGTAACAAAACACAACCATCTGCGTGTAGTCAATACTTTTTCATAATGACATCAACGAACCCTGTTTCAGAGGTAAACAACATAAACCATTGGCGGCTTCATCAACTGTAAACTATTAAGACTTCAATCTTCAATCTTCTGATGATAGAACAGTAAAGTGTGGATTAATCATTTCTTATTCGTCTTAGCATTCGGTCCTGCGCCGATTTGTAAGACATTAAACGGCGTGGTGACTGATTGCCAGGAAGAATAAAGAAATGGCATCATTTGTGTAAAAAATACACAACCAAAACCAAAAATACAACAGAGCTCAATACAAGGTGAGGTCTCTCTGGCGTCGCTGATGATGATGATGTTGATGATGTATTTGCCTTACGCGTGGTAAAACTCTGCAAGTGATTTGTTTCATCATTCATTGAAAACCAAAACCACAAACAGAGTTGCACCTTTGGGGCTGATTCATTCCATCTCCTTTCAATCCTCAGTCTGTCTGTCTGTCTGTCTCATCAGTCTGCCAAATATACGCAATAACTAAAACGACAAATTCTGCACAGACAAAACAACTGATTGAAACCACTCCAGTACGCAGACAAACAACTGGATTTAAACAGACTCAATGCGCAAACCACAATAACAACCCATGTCTCCACCTCCACCACTCTACTACTCCACTCCACTTTCATTCCACCCACTTGAAAACAAAACATAAAACCTTTAACCATCGCCAAAAACAATAACCAAACTCGACAACAAAAAATTGACGGGGGGGGGCAAAAAATCACTATGGGGGGGGTAAAGCTCAGGCGCCTCACGCAAACTACCACCCTTGTCGGGCAGACACCTTTACCGCCGCCCAAAGCTTTAAAAACCGAGCCAGAACGCTCCGAAAAACAATACCCGCACACTTTCCCACACCCGAAAAACAACAACATCACGCACGCCTCGGGATAACACCATCCGCATCCAGGCCGGATAGTCGGGTGTGGCGGGAGGGTCCAACCGACTTTGATTCTGCGGGCGCGTGTTGTATTTTTTTCCGGTTAGTTGCGGGAGGTGGTTAGATGTACTAACACTAGCGGTGGTGGTGATCATCATCGTCGTCGTCGTCGTCGTCGAGACAAAAAACTGATATGGTGTGTAGTATATACATCGTTTGTCGATAGTATTTTGGCTACTATGTGTATATACAACCCCACCACACCAGCACTTTATCACAAGAATGTTTCCTCATCGTCGGTTTCCTGTGGTTTTAGATTCATTGCACTCCCACGACACTTGATTATCTCTTCAGCGTTGTTGAGATTTACATCTTGTCGTGACCTCATGAGAAAAAAAGAGAGAGACTATGGGGAAGGAGGTCGAGAGTTGAACGGAAGGCGACGACCAAAAAGAAAGATAACAACATAACTGACCGGCGATTGAACTCAACGGCCGAAAGGACCGACCGATTAACAGCGACTGACACCGACTGACACCGAATGACCGACGATTGAACCTATCCAACTAAATGCAATGCCGCCTGCGACCGACTGACTGAGTCAATGATAAACCAACTGACCTCACTAAGGGGGCGTACAGACCAACTTTCATCCGTTACGTGGCGTAGTGAAAATGATTGCCGTTTCAAATGCATCCTATCGAGAAAGGTCTATTATTTTTTTCAATACTAACAGTAATGGAAATAGCCAAATCGTAAGCCCAGCCATTAGTAACATTGAGACGGGGGCTGATGCTGATGATGATCAGAGACGACGACGATGATAAAAAATCCAACAACTTTGTAAAACCAGCAATCCCCCCCCCCTCTTTCGACGCATCAGTTTAAGCAGGTAGAATGTTTTACGAATAATATGTTTTCATTACAAACATTTTAACGTAAGCCCACTCTACTCGCCAAAACGAGAGATTTGAAGGGGGTTGAAGAGAAACATCGTACAATAGACACCAGCAAAAAAAAACCTCCCTACCTTCATTTTCTATATATATATAACTCTTTTTGTAGAATACCCGGCGAGTCGTTTGAAAAGGTCATTTAGCATAACGACAATTACACTGCAATCGCAATACGCCAAATAGCCTTTTAAATCGAAGCCGTTGTTTCTCACATACTATACAAACAAGATGCAACAACACCATAACACGACAAGCGCAGCAATAACGACAAAGACGACGAAGCAGAAGAAAGAATGCATTTTGTACTAAACCCCATTGGTGTGTACTAAACCATGCATTTTCTCAATCGGCAGTGTCATAGTCCTGTACACGCCAATTGAGCCCAGCACCAATTCCCAGCCACGGCAAAAAAAAACGCATCACTTTTACTAACGGCAAAGTTTACGTAGGATAGCTCTTTCCACTATTATTTTTTTCAATACTAACAGTAATGGAAATAGCCAAATCGTAAGCCCAGCCATTAGTAACATTGATTGTGGCGCTGCGTGTGGTATCTCGTCTATTACTATGGTTGTATGGTATGGTATGGCATTTTGTGCGAATTTTGTTGAAAAAAAATTAGGAAATTGTGGAGTGGGCGGCTTCCAAAAGTGAAGAATATACACGCCGAACCGCCATTTTCTGTACATGGGTAGCCCTGCGTGTATACTTTACAGTTTCGAGAAACTCCAAAGTATTTCCGTCAATGGGGTTGATGATGGTCATGATTGTGAATTTGTGAACAAAATTTACTTTTATGAATGGTGGCGTTTCGGGTATGCCGTAATATTCCAAAAGTTAGTAGTTGCGGAACATAGCCACAAGCGTATCGCATAACTGAACCGGTAGGTCGACGATTTATAATTGTGTGTATCGGTCGACTACCTGTACGCATACGCTACTTGAAAAGTAAAAACAATCGCATCGGCGCATTGGGTGTTTTCGCCGACCTATGGGGGGGGGGTCCGATTTTTGGACCTCCGGAAGATTCAGCATCTTTGTTTTTGGATTGGTGAATGCGGTTTGGATTTGGTGGACCTCGAATTTATAGCCTGAGAAAACTGCGTGGGCAAAAGTTATGCGCACCAGTCGTGGCGTTTACCAGCCGGTTAATTTTAATCCACGGCCTAACCGAAAAAAAAATTCTGGGCTGATTCGCCGGCCGAAAAATTTTCAGGCTGCGAAAAAAGCCGCCGGTTAAAAAATTATTGGCTTTGGAAAAATTGTCGGCGGTGGCGATTTCTGGCGAAAAAAAATGTATAGGCAGTTTGCTATTTTTTTTTTTTTTTTTTTTTTTTTTTTTTTTTTTTAGTATTATGAAACATAATTTTCATAATTTTGTATTTTTTTTCAATATTTTCAATTTTTTCATTTTAAAGTTAAAATTTTTTAAAATATTTTCAAAATTTCTAAATTTTCCAAAACTTTTCAATTTTTCCAGCATTATTATTCATTTGGGATTAAGCTATAAGACAGACAGGGTTCGTTTATTTTTGTTCGTACAGAGGATTTCATCAACTTCAACAATGCAATTTTAGGTTATTTGTTGTGAATCTGCATCCACTGTTTATTGTTCATTATCGGTACAAATCCTGAAGTATCAAAATCATCTCCTTTTGCGGATGGTGAGAACGATTATGACGAGAAACAAAACGATGATGATCGTGAGTCTGGCCAACGTCTCCGCCGGTAGGTTAGTCTCAGGAGTCGGGGCGTTTGCCGAGCTCGCAGTCGAGGTCGTTTTCGTCGTCTCAGCAGCAACCCCGGTCTGTGCCGTATTTTCACGTTTGAACGCCTTCGTCGACGACATCGATGCGGTTCCAATTCTAACGCATCGACGAATTCGACGAGAGCCCCGTTCGCGTGATATTAAAACAACAAAAATTGATAGATGGAAGAGGAGGATGTAGCATTGGGATGTGGTGTGTTTTTTAGGGTCGGTGGGTTTTCGTAGCTTCAGCCCGTAAAAAGAAATAACAAATAAAAAAGCTGACACTAAAGATGTATGTAAAATACTGATGATGATGATGATGTTGCTGCTGTCGTCGTTGATGCTGCTGTCGGTGGATATTAGAGAAGACGATGGCGTAGGTAGGGGCAGCATATCTAACCTCAATGGATGCAAAATATCCACACAACGCATTACAAACCACAGATTGAGCGCACCATTATTTGTTTACATGCTGACGCCACCTAGGCCGACGTCGCCTAGAAATCTCCTCGCGTTCGGTTTTGGACGGGGGTACTATTAGTAACGGCGCTAGGACGAGCACAGGGATTGCGATGATGCATCTAGGCCGACTCTACGATACTAGTTGTTTTTGAAATGAAATGGATTGGGATGGTGCGCCGATTTGTTCATTGAGATGGGGGATATCAACCGAATTGAGATGCTCGTGATGATAATGATGGTGATGCTAAACCATGATAGTGAACATGAAAGATGTCAACAGTGAGTGAACGACTACAACAAAACGATTAGCAAAAATAAGTGTGGTGTAGAAAATGAGAACAAGGAAAAAGAATGCGGTTTTTGCTGTTTACAAATAGGATTAATAGTCAATTTTTCTTTCAGTTGCTCTCTCGTCTTTCTCAACCAGTTCCGATCCTCCAGGCTGACCACCCGAAATCCGTTCATCCCAGGATGTTGAAGACGACAGAGCAAACACGACCAACGACCTGCCGCTCAACGGACGTCCACCTTCATCCCTCTTCAGCAGAAGAAGACGTCACAAATCTACAGGAGAGGGGAGCGCTTAAAACCGAGGGGAAAAAACAGGACGGGACGTGAACAAACGACGTGGAAAAATGCCTTTTTTTGTTTGTAAAAAGCTTTACAATTTTAGCTTTCAGATGCGATCGGATCACCGGTAAGACAGACAAAACCAGTAACTTAGTCGATTACCGCTCTGCAATTTACCTTAAAAATGCGTTGTTTGTTTTTGAGAGAGGCGGACGGTTCGGCCGCCTGCTAATTTTTTTGGGTTTCATATCGCTTTTCGTTTTTTTTCAATTTTGCCGCAGCTCCCCTTTAACACAGCTTTTGGTTAGCGGGTTGATTTTTGGGTTGGGTTCATTTTTTTTTTTGAATTAATGCGTATTTATTGCTTGCAATGTACGCTTCTCTTTTTGTTTTTACCAAATTTTTGCTTCTGCCAGATCGGCAGCCCCCCAGACTTCACCGTTATTTCGCCTAACAGTTCGCTTCAGCTGGCCGCTTGTCGATCGAACTGTCCTCCAGCCCCGTATCCACCGCATGCTTTCGCTCAGCGTTGTTATTATTTGTAGCCTACCTCTTATTTTTTTTTCGTCTCAGTTCTTTTCTTGGACCTAGCGAAACTCTATCCTACTGTCTTACTATCTTAGTATTTTAGTATCTAGCGGTTTAAGTCGTTTTACTGTGTTTGGTGTTGCCGTTGGCCGTTTTTCTCCCTCCTCCCCCCCCCCGAAGAAAAAGAAACCCCCCCAATCACCAGTGTTTCCACAGCCCAGCAAAGGTAATACAATAGTTTTGACTAATAAAGAAGACGCTTTCAGACGGAAATAGAAAAGAAGCAGAGACTACCCTACTACTAGTACTACTGCTACTACTACGACTGCGCCGACGTCGACAACGCCCGCGGAGAGCGCGCGCTCAGCAGTAAAGTGGAAGGACCGGAGACCCGACCCAGGCGACGACCATGTACATCTACCCAGTTCTGGCCGTGTTCAACGCGCTGGTCACGATCGGATCTTTCGTCTTCAACGGTCTCGGCGGGAGCGAGCCTGACGGGAGTGAGTTTGACGTCGGTTTCTTGTTTTGGTTTCAGGTCTTGGTTTGTTTGGTCGGTGCGGTTGAGATATATGTATTGAGGGATGGGATGTTGGCGTTTTGGTGAAATCATTTTCTTTTTTTTTTGTTAAAACATAAACCTCGCAATTGTATAACAAAAAAAAAAAACACCCCCAACCAAAAAAACCTTTTCGATTCATCGTCTTGCTTACTTTTCTTTCTTATTCCCCCACGCTCATACTCCTCTTCCTCATCCTCCAACACCAAACACCGCTCGTAATCTCCTACTACCCCCTCACCAACCGTATATTTATAAATCCCGTCCCCCAACCTTTCAGCGATCTTTAAGAACAGGACCGGGGAACTGTCAGACTACTACTACACGGCCATCACCCCGGCGGGATGGACGTTCGGCATATGGGGGGTCATCTACGCGTGGCAGGCGCTCTGGGTGACCTACTCGGTCGTCAACATTTTCCGAAAGACGCAGAGCTGGGGCGGCGGCCCAGGCGGCGACCCGGTCTACTCGAGCCCCGAGTTCATCCCCGCG
>RQTK01001204.1:0-63655 GCA_003991915.1 Elysia chlorotica | reverse complement strand
CAACCTGCGCGCGATCCTGACCCCCAGCGGCAGCGGGGCGGTCGACGCCGACACGGCCGGCACGATCGCCCTGGCCCTGCTGGCCGTCGAGATCGTCGTCTTCTCGGGCGCCGACATCTTCCTGCTCGACAGGTGGACCCACTACACGCTCACGCCCTACGGCGTGCTGCTGCTGGCGCTCGGCGGCAGCCTCTACGAGAACTACCGGGCCGGGGAGCCCAACACCGTCCTCACCATCGTACTCATGCTGGTCACAATATTTTTCACATTTTTAAAATTTTATAAAAACAGGACTGGAGACCTCAATGTAGTCTTCATTATCATGTGTACAGCTGTTTTAGAATAATATTTTATATTGAAAAGATTGTTGTAACGCTGAAGCAATATTTCATGGTTCTCTACCACAGATTGATCTTAACTTCAATGTAAAAAGACAACAACCTACATTCAACTTTTTCCCCTTAAAACAAAGACGGGAAATAAAAAATGTTGAATCTGATTTACAACTGTTTGTTATTTACGTATCAAGTACGATCATAGATAAGTTTTAATGCCTACGTATTATATCTCGTAAGTCAAGATTAAATTGATGTTAACGAGCCAACCAGATAGTGCCCTCAAAACGACATTGGTGCGTGTATGTGTTAAACAAATCACTATTGGTCATCAATGATAATCAGTCGAGTGAACATTTAGTTTTGTGTCGCTCGATTTTTCGTTCCTTTCATTTAAGACTTATATGTATAGCAACTAATTACATAATATACACATATATGACAAATTTGGAAATACAAATTGAACGAACTAAAACAAATTTGTTGGTGCTTTTTTCATGAAGTTTAATAAGGTGCGATAAGATATATAGAGTACATTGGTATAATAGTTTATATTGAATAAAATATGCATAAATCCATTACCAAATAATGCCGCTTACCCACATACATTACTATTTTTAAACACATAATTATGTCCATACCCGAATAAATAACAAGGTCCATACACGAATAAATATAATATCCTTTACCAGAATAATACATTCCGCTAACTAATACATGCCATTACCTAATATGATCCTTTAACAAAAATACATTCCACTAGGATATTCCATTACCAAATACAATCCACTACCTAATAAGCTCCATAACCGATTAAGATACGTTAGGAATTACTTAAACTAATTAATTTCCTTAACCAAATAAAGTCCACAACCTTGGAATTAATAAAAGAAGGACCGTAATCTTACAAAAAATACGTTAAATATACGTTGATTAAATATTACAGATAAATCATATAAAGGATTATAATAATCTTATAGTTACAACTGTGACCGTACATTCGGCATTGTATTTCTATGTTACAATTGAGGTAGTTGTGTATTGTTTACATTCAAGTTTTATCAAAATCTGTGTGATACAGATTAGATAAGGGCATTTTCATCACATATAAAAGGAAAACATTATTATTCACGGGTCATTGTTTGCTTTTTCCGTTCAGTGAGCTGTTACGGTTTCTGGGACAGCCGAGGGCTTGACCGTTTTCCTTTCCCAAAACTTGAAACCGTTTTGTTACGATTGCGTTTAAAATCGCCAAGAAGCGGTTCAAATTTCGAGGCGTATACATTATTCACGTCGCTCATCTTGATTATAACAGGCTTGCAATTGCATTCGGGGTTAGCACACTTTTCCTGATTTTCATCACCGTCGTCATCCGCGAATTCTTTGTCCGTTTTAACATTAGAGTTCTTGATGCCAGATAGAAGTTTAGTAAACGGTTCTTCGGTCGGCTCCATTGGTTACACTTGCGATTCAATAGTGAGAAAATTTAAATGTTTACGTCTGAATAATGAAATGGAAAAAAGTCATAAATTACATAAGTATGGTTAATACAATAATACATCATTCAACTTTAGTCGTACTCAACAAAAAAACATAATTGTGGGAATCAGTTTGTTAACACGATACACTATTTTATAAACTAAACGTGCGCAAGCAAAACAAACAGATATAGTCATTCCAAATGCTGAACTAAAATGAACTTCATAAGTTGTGTACGTTAAGTAAGAAGGTAAAGCTTTTAAATCTTAATATTGGGTTCACAAACAACATTGTCCAATTTCACCGGTTCTTTCTTATTATCGTCAACTAACTTAACAGGCGCATGTTCGTCACAAGGTTGAGAGACATCATCGTTAACGTCATCAATGCTTTCAGCTTCGAATTGATACAAATCTTGAGGTCTCTTTCTGGACAACATTTTCTTCAATACTTTCTTTGGATGCATTTCCCTGAAACGGCTGGGTAACGGGGTGTAATTCACTTCAAAAACTGGCATGGCGGGTGGTATTGATGCGCGATCAGATGTAGAAGTCGAGTCACGACTGTATTCATCAATAGCTGTTTTCAGCGAAAAAATGCTTTTGTTAAAATCTGTACGTTTGCGTCTGGTTTTCAGAGGGTTGTAGCGCATAACCGTCTTAAGACTGTTGACGGCGTTTTCATCATAATCACTTACACCGGGTCTTAAACGACCGCTTATTGCATTTGCATCAACGTTGTTGTCAAACTCGATATTGGTGTTAACAGCGATCTCTGGTTTACCACGGCAGCTACAATTGGGAACATTACACTCTCGTAATCGCCTCTCTTGTTGTACGCCAGAAAACGAGGCGTCCATGCGGGTTTCTGTTCTGATATTTCTGGCAGGTTGAACGTTCAAATTCATCTCACAATCGCTCGTATTCAAAAATTTGTTGAAACTGTATTTAATCACAGGCGGAATCTTTTTACGATTTTGTCCTTCATCGCATTGTCCACGCAAGTAAAAATACACCTCAACAATTATTTTAGCGAAAAAAAAATATAGAAACAGAGTCATAATCAACGATAATATAATGCCTAAAAACACGAAAAAGTATCCAGCGAACAACATGAAGTGTTTGTTTTTAATCGCGGAAAAGTCCACATTGTATATACTCGTAGTGCCCGAAGGTGTCGGTTGTGTTGGCGCTGCTCTAGCGACGTGTAACACGACGACGAAACATGTTAACAAAGCTGCTGTATTCATGTTGTGAAGTTGTATGTATGCAGCTGTATAAGTGAAATCTGTGGTTAATAGACTATATAGCTGTTACGAACGCTTCATTGTCGTTCTCGATAGTATCCAAACCGGAGCCTTCTTCTTCTTCATCCATTACACGTTGAAGTAGTAAGGATCCATCTGTAAACATAGAATTTAAAAATATACTGGCGTTGTTGTCGAGCTGGTGAGGTGTGGAGTTTAAGATGTCAACGCGCTCAAACATAAACTTTAAACCAATTCCGTAATCGGTCTGGGGTTTTACGTTGGCCGTTGTGTTGTCTTGATGAAGACTGTCAAACTCGTTAATTACCAGGTTAATGTTCCTTTCAATGTGAGGATCCATTACGGCTTCTACGGTGCTGTTATCTAATGCATTAGATAAAAAACTCACCAAAGCGAAGAGTAAAACTATCGAAATCAGTGTAGGTGGAGACATTTGCTGTGTACTTCAACGCTCTTCGTCTAAAGTCGCTATGAGTATGAATCCTAACAACCACCCGCCTTTTATAAGAATCTTCAAACGCATGTGATAGTAACATTAAGTTGTCATAGAGTATTGCACCGCTTCGAGTCCACGATAAACAAATACATACCTAGATTTAAAATTGTTCAGCGTGCGAAAAGTTGTCGCGTTCAGTACATGGCTAAAAAAAAGTGTAAACACACATTATCGTTCAACAACTGAACAAAAACCAATATGAATTTTTTGTCAATACTTAAACATTTCGGCGTGTATAAAAGTATGAGTAACTACATCCTTTCAGAACACTTGCGTTAGAGCTTTGTTTAGTAAATTGAAAGTTAGTATAATAGTATTAATGTCATTGAATTGTTGTTCATTTAATATACGCTTTGTAAGGATAGCATCTTTTACCTTTTTTCATTTTTTTTAGAGTAGCAATATCCAAATTGAAATGGATATCTCTATAACGACAGAATCGGGGACAGGGGATGAGAATGAACAATCTGAAATTATATTTATCGGACCAGATTCGATGGAACTATGTTTTAACATGATCATGGCAGACCACGAAACGCTATTTGATGAGGACACCATCTTATCAAGTAGTAATGCAATCAACGATGGCGATTTTGCAGATGACAAAAATAAAACCACCACATCGCCACCCATTTGCAACAATTCGGTAAAAACAATACCCCCATCAAAGCCGTCGGTCAAACGCAAACAACCACTTGCAATACTCGCTCGACAAAACTCTGAAGAGACGACGGCTGGCCCCAGTTCAAGTTCGACGACGGTTAGCCCCAGCTCAAATGCGAAGACGGCTAACCCCAGCTCAAGTTCGAAGACGCCACGTGCTCTTCAAAATAAAAAATCGCGTTATCAATTCAGATCAACCTCTCCAAATAGAGAACGTGAGAGTCGGAGATTTCCAGCGATTAAAACGCGTAAGCCAGGCATTTCGACAAACGCGAAAAAATTGGCTTTGAATTATCACTGGATGAAAATGGTGAAAAGCATTTGCGAGTTCAGCCCAGCAGGCGAACAATATAGCAAAGCTTCTACACCGGCTGATCTAGGAAAGATCATATTTGAACTTACCACACGCGACCGCTTAGCCTGGTTGGAATCCAAAAAATTTACGATGGGAATGACCCATTGGATGAATCTAGTGATGTCATCGAGCGAGTCTGTAAAATTAAAATTGACGCCTCACATATTCGGAGGGGTGAAAGAGATCTCCGATATTCCGGAATTTCAAAGCGCCATCGGTGCATTCGGGGAAAAGGAGGTGTGGGATCGTATCATCTTACCATTGTTCGGTAAAACAAACACATTAAGGCCCGGCAAAATTGGTAAACACGACTTAAATTTTGTCACGACAACACCCGATTACCTGTTTACTAACAAAATATGCACCAAATTCAGCGAATGTTGGTGCAATCGAGCGTTAGGAATCGACAGCGTGATAGGCATAGGTGAATGTAAAACCAGCATGCTTAAGGTTACTGACATCGAGGAGGAGGTGTGGAACAGTCCCGACTGCACGATTTTCGACATACTCCAGACGAAACCGAAATACATAAGAGACTGTTTCGGTTCTAAGGCACGTTTTGATATTCCAAAATGGATTCCTTCAACGAGAGGGGATTTGTACTGGGACCTGAACAGGGATTTCGTCAGTACTACGCGTTGGTACACGGCCGTGATAGATAATGATTGGGACATTGACATGTCTACAACGTCGGTGCACAACCTTCGTACTTTAAGTGGTGACAAAAGACATAAAGAAGGACTCAAAAGCTTCGCGATGGACATGCAAGTAGAAGCTAACAGATACTTCATGCGTCCTTTCCACACGGAAATGTGTCGACAAATGATTGCTGAGTGCATGACGGTTATACCGCTTATTGCATTTGCATCAACGTTGTTGTCAAACTCGATATTGGTGTTAACAGCGATCTCTGGTTTACCACGGCAGCTACAATTGGGAACATTACACTCTCGTAATCGCCTCTCTTGTTGTACGCCAGAAAACGAGGCGTCCATGCGGGTTTCTGTTCTGATATTTCTGGCAGGTTGAACGTTCAAATTCATCTCACAATCGCTCGTATTCAAAAATTTGTTGAAACTGTATTTAATCACAGGTACGATGAAGGTGCGCAAAGGTATCACGTACGAACAACTCGTTGCTGAAGTCTCATAAGCGGGACAAACGAACAAACATGCGACGATAACATTGTATAAATACATAATTTATTTGACAAAGTATATAAAAATTAATACATTCCATGTAAAATAAAAGAACACGAGTTGTGTGTTTAAATCATGTTTTAATGTGTTACTTTTCAATGATTGATCAGTAAATTTGAGAATTTTGAGTTCATGAGAATGTTATCCGCAACGTCGAAGCACGTTTCGTCACCACTTTTAAAACGATCGTCTTTATATTTAGCGTGCACTCTATACAGGCAACACTCCAGGCAGTGTTCTGGTAGTCTTTGTTCAGTGTCGTCTATCTGGTATTCTAATTGGAGAGTATTTTTCATTAATTTAATCCACGGAATGTTCACTTTGTTTCCATGCAATGAGTGGTCTTTGTTGGGTACCGGAACTTGCTGTATGTCAGCATTATAATCTATGCAATGCCACTCGAATGTGGTTTTAACGTTGTGGTTTATTACGTGAATGTTGTTTTCATTGTCGAACGCACATTCGGCGAGGACAGCTTCGTCGCCACTGTTCCCGTTGTGAAAGTTGAACATCGACGGCGTACACAGGTAAATCGTGGACTCATCAAGATCGTTATCGTCGATGGTATTTTCCGGGTTAGTTGACAATGGTATCGGTAACCGGTACGTTGAGGACGTTACTATACCAGGTCCAGGCATACTTTCAATGTGAAGTCTGTAAACGTTACCCACAACACATTTGGATGACACTATAACCGTATTGACGAGAAAGTGATCATTGCCGTGAATCAGTAAAATTTTTTTAAGGGGATCGTGAACTAACACGAAAACGACTACACGAGACGGTTCGACGCCTTCGATGCAGTAATAGCAAGACCAACCTTTTATTCCAAAAAAGTCCATTTCGTTATTCCAAACAGCTTTAACCCAATATCTTTCAATAAGGGCATTTACTGCGACGGATTTGGCGTGGTCGCGAGGCACCAGATTCATCTTGCTTATTTATTTTTTAAATGGGTTGGTATGGATACGTGTGTACACACATACATACATATCAACAATCAAAAACTAATATTCATTTTACCTTCGGAAAATATAAATCTTATTATCGCAATTTAAATAAGACGTATGCCAATCATGGGCGACGAATTAGAATTAGATTACTCTGACTGGCTCAGACGGGAAACTTTATGCATGCTGATCAGAAAAGCGTTCAATGGTGAAATAAACATTGACACCAATTTTGAAGGGGTGCCCGTTACCGCACAAAATCTTTCGTTTGATGAACAGAATCACATTACAGCCGTTCAGGCCGATTTAACGCTCTGTGTTATACGAGATGAAACCGCAAATTTTTACAACGATTCCACTGTTGCCAACGATGTTAAAAAGATACTGTATGTCGTCGACGCCAACAATAAATTTGGTACAGTTAACAGCGTTCCAGGGGGCATTACCAACATGCGGTACTACACTAACGAAAATTTCGAGGCGGATAGAAATGTAAGGCTTACAGCTGCTCGAAATGAAAAGCAAAAACTGGCGTATGTAGGGGACGGCAATGGTGATGATGATGATTCGAACGGTATGGTTAACGTTTCAGCGCCGAAGCAAGAAAGTGCAGTTTGGATCAAGGGTGTGCGGCTGCTGTGCAATATCAAGATCGTCGCGCAAGGAGAAACGTTCAAGCCTTCCGAAAACAGTATGGATCTCGTATTGCGCCTCCCCAAAGATAACATCCCTCACCAGGTTTGCTGTTTCAACAGCGACGCAAAAATGATATTTATCGAGGCTCGCCTGTACCGACCTAAATCGTCCGATGTCAACATTTTATGGATATCTAATGGCGTAGCAACGGCACTTTCTTTCGGGGCCGCCAAATACATATACGTTTTGAACGAAAATAACGGCATTGTGCTTCATGTAAACTTGTACAATGCTATACAGACGTGTTGCAACAAAATCGAGTTCAAAGGAAACACGTTGTTCACCTCGTTGGATGTTCTACCATACATACAAGACTTTCGAGCAACATCATACGCAAACGGGGAATGTTTGTACACATTTGTGAAGCCCCGAATGGAAATGATTGAGTGCACGACCAATTTGTCAGACGCGACAGATTACTTATACGAGCACATTATGGAAAACGTCGTGTGGTCTGGCCCCGTGATGACGCTGATGCGTCCGTCGAGCTTGTATGAAATATGCATAGGCTGCGCAATGTTGTTTGAAAAACAGACAAATGAGTGCATTATAAAAACCATCGTAGAAAAGTTTGCGACGTTTCTCGTAGCGGCTAACCTGTACAACCAATCCATTTTCGATAACTACGGATTTGAGGACGGTCGCAGTGTCGCGCAAAACAGAACAATGGAAAGGTTGTACGTTCTTTTCAGTGTCGCCAACGACATCAACATCAAATTAAGTTCGGAGAATGGGAACGTTCAAAATTTTGATATGTCTTGTATATACCCATCGCTTTCGAATAACAACGTCACCGTTACAGTCGTCGATTGGGTCGAAATTGAGTCTGGAGTTACGTTTCCGACACCACCGTACATTGTTACGAGATGATTAATGCATTACATCGCGTTTCGTTAAATTAAAATAATCAAAAGACGTAATATAAACAGTTTATGTAATTTTGATGTTTATTATGTTTTTATATAATTAACAACATACCTAACGTGTATAAAAAGTATACATTTGAAGATCACTCTTGTTTTAATAATCTCGTACTACGAATTTCTGCTTCGAACTCATTGTATAATTGTGAAATATGCTTTTCGTGTTCCTCTGATTGCTTTGTCAATTTCATATCGTTTTCCGTTTTCAGATTTTCAATAATTTGTTTATACCTTTCAATTTCTTGATTGTGACGTTGATGAAGTTCATTAAACATCTCTTCATTTTCTTCATTCGTGCTATACAATTTTTTTTCCATCGCGGATTTTTCTGCCACCAATTTATTATGTTCTTGCTTTGACGATTCTGTGTTGCGGTATATACCATCTGTACCGCCTATTCCGTTAAATGGTTCTAAATAATCGGTTTCAGTTTGTTGATCTCGTTTAATGCACGGATTGTCTTTTTCGACGCGCAGTCCAATTTGATGCCCAGTTTTGTTTTCGGCTATACTGGGCCAAACTAATGGTAATATTGTACCATCAGAATTATAGTGGACGTTGGAAGGGTATGTATAACTGAGATCTGGGTCTTCGTCATCTGAATACTGTTCATACATTTCGACCAATTTAGCACTTCCAACACCTTGTTTATACAAACTTGATATGTTTGAGAAATAAGAACCTTTATCATCGCCGTCCGCTTCAGACAGCTCTAGCATTAATGGTTTGTGATTTATTTCACTATCATAGAGCGCAGTTTGGGTGTTTTTCTTCGTATATTGAGTGTGAAGTACGTTCATTTGTGTTAGCGGATTACTCGATTGTGTAGGCAAATGCTTGAATGGAATATTTGACGTATCCACAGATTGCGATTCGTTCTGTATTAACCAGGATGATGTTTGTGGAAATTTACTGTGAGAAGACACTTCTTCAAACACATTTTCAGTATTTGTAATTTCCTTTTCATTAACACTTTTAGTTTCGATTGGTTGTTCGTACGCATCATCATCAGGATCATTGTCGTCACCACGCTGTTTGGGTTCGAGATATTCACCATATTTTTCTTCACAAATGAATAAACTGCGTTCCGTTGACTGTTCTAATTGAGAAATTGGGTTGTAATACTCGTCTGGAATGATCGTGGTCGGTAAATAGCACCGATTCAAATACTCGTCCTGTTTTTGTAGTTCGGTCCTAACCGTGTTGCTCGACTTGAACATTTGTACTATTTCTTCGCTGGCGTGTTGAGTTTTTTCTGGGGATTTATCAAACTGATACTGCGTGTTGTCGAGATACCCGTAATCGTAATAGTAACACAAGTCTTCAGAAACATCCAATGCGGTCTCTTTGGAAACGTTTATTGAACTGGTATCAACGCTCGACACGTTGTCTTCGTTAACATTAACACCGTCAGATACATCGCGCTCACTATTTCCATATAACCGCGTCTCTTGATTATCATCATCTAGATCGTTTACGTCTCCACTTGAAATGACATTAATTTCACTTTTAACAGCGCCGTTTACAATATCAGAACCAGTGTCTTTCTGGTTAGTGGAGTTGACAATAGCATAAACATGGTCGAGGCTGTTATTTTCAGCATCATCGTTTAACGTGTCCAAAGATGCTAATAAAGGAGATTTAAACATCGTTTCTTTTATATCTTCAAATGGCCATTCACATTGACAGTTTTGATCGCGCAGATCAACATCATTTTTAGCGTCTCCTTTAAAAACTTCATCTTTGTCTTTAAGTTTTTCTGAAAGCCGTTCACATTGACAATTTTGATCGCACAAAATAACATCAGTTTCGTCTTTAAAATTTCCATCTTTTTGTTCAAAATTTCCATTTATCCGTTTACATTGACAGTTTGGATCGAACAGATCAACATCAGTTTTAGCGTCTTGTTCTTTAGAATCTTCATCTGTTTCGTCGAAATCATCCCTCTCCTTTATGGTTCGTTCTTCACCTTTGTCATCATCATCATCATCACTTTGGTATTTATTGCTGTCCTGGTCAGAATCATATTTATCTCTGTTCCGTCTCAACCCGCAGCGGCAATCTTCTGACAGAATTTCCGTCACCGCGTTCATTTTGAATATGTTGGACAGCCTCAAAGCGGTGTATCCGTACAAATCCGTTACAGTGTCCCACCTTTCCTGAACGCATATCCATTTTTGCTTGTATAGGTAAACGTCTGATGGGGGTCGTATTTGCTGGGAACCAGTTCAATAAACGTATCGTAATCATCAAGATATATCGCGTTCATGAGCTTTTGCGCTTGTTTATACGGAATTGGATCATCCAAGTATTTAGCCATTTTACATATTCTCGCTATGATGCCGCTAAAGTGCCGATAATGATCATTTCAAAATAATCGACGACAACACAATGTACACAAATAAGAAACGACTAAAACGATAAAGTGTGATTGAAGTTGTTACAACAGCCGTTTAATAATGAATACACGGATAAAAAATTTTGCATTGATGTAGTCTTTTATAACAAAACGTGAAATTTTAATAATGGTTACAACGAACCTTAAAAAAACAAACTTAGTAATGATAATAACATATGGTTTAAATAACAAAAGGTTTGGTTTAAACTAGTAAGTACTAAACAGAAATTGAACATTTCGTTTAACATTTTGTTTTACAATTGTAAACATTCGCAATTTACTATGCTACTTATTTTTTTTAAATACTACACAAGATCAGATTTATTATCGTTGTTTAAAGTTGGATCAAAAACTTGACTATCTTCAAACATTTGACTGTCTTCAAACATCACATCGTCGGCTTCATTGTCAGACGTTTCCAGGTTGTCGGGAATGCGAACGATTTCTTCACCGACGTGTTTTTTTCCCATTTCCTTTGTTGGAAATTTATTTGCGAAAGAGCTTAAATGTTGCGTTGCGTGGCCGATAATACCATTCTTGTGCGACTTTTCTTTAGGCTCCGGCTGTCTCTTTAGTCCGAAAGTGGTATTATTCCCCTTCGTCACAATCGACATCGACAAACTTTCCGCTGAATCTTTCGGTATAGAAATGGTCTCCGGCGGGTTACATAAGGGAAACTGCGACGATGGCTTACATTTCATGGATTGCTTGAACGGGGGGGACGTTAAGGTATCCGATGGCTCGTTGTCTGCTTTTTTCTTGCTTTTTCCTTTCGGTGGAGGAGGAGGCATTAGCGTCCTCAAAGATGTTGAACTTGAAGACGATGATGATTGCGGATGAACAAATGTTGACGCTGCGGTATGCGGCGGCGGCGTGGTCGTCGTATTAGTCGAAACCAAGGTAGATGCGTTTGAAATTAATACCGTTGACGACGTTTGTGGCGTCGTGTTCGACCTTTTGCCAGCGCGGATGTTCTTCTTTTTATCTTGAACTTTGCTAGACTTTTTTTTGAAACACGCAAAGTCGTTTCCCCAATTAGGATCGTCCATCACTTGATATTGGGTCAACTCTTCATATGTTTTTTGTTTTTTACTTGATCGGGTCTTTTTCGGTGTCTTCAGCGCTTTCTGATTTTGTTCCGCATTTTCGCTTTCTCCGCGACCGACACCCGTTTTACGTTTTTTTGTTGGTACATAATCAGCATCATCTTGGTTTTCTTCATCCACGTCGATTATGTTCACGTCGTCATCCGACATATCGCCAGCGGTTTCACCATCGTTGTCTGTGTTGTCGCCACCATCATCTTCTTCTAATGGGCTATCATCAGGCTCATCATCAGAATAATCTTCATCAGTTTTTTCGTCGGCCATAGATCCTTCGTCACTTGCGGTCGCATCCAACGCATCGCTGTCCATGATATCGCCTTCATCCTCTTCTTCCTCCTCCTCATCCTGTTCATATTCATCATCAGATGTGGTTATACAGTCACCTTCCTCCTCACCGAAATCTTCTAATTCCTCATCTTCACATTCGTCAGTTTTGTTGGAACGCATATCTTCAGTATCTTGAGCATCATCGTCATCATTATAGTCTTCTTCATCTTCATCACCGAACACATTTTTGCATGCCGTTTTTATGTGATCGTTACTGTCACTAGACTTTGCTTTTTTTCCAGTGGATTTCACGTCTTCGCGCTTGCGGTTACTACAGCCCGACGCCCCAGACTTTTTTTTAGTAGCCTTCGCCGTCTCGTTCCGTTTCGGTGGAACGCGTTCGTCTTCTTCGTCCATTTGTGGTAGACGATCGTGATCGTTGAAATCGTCGTCGATGCCGCTCTTTTTGCCGCGCTCATTGTAGAATCTCGCACACACAACGCATCTGACGAGCGAAAGCGACTTTGATACAGGAAAAACCAACTGCATCCTTTTGTTTAAGAACCTAGGTACGCATGGAGTGTCCATGCTTGGAAGGTGACACAGCGGAGCGACGAAAGTGACTTTACGCCCGGCGTCATTGCATCCGCCGATGTGGATGTACATACCTTCCTTAGTTTTCTTGGGGGCGATGTTGTAACCCTCCTCGAATCTCGAGATAAACAGAGCGGACAGCCGGACTGGAGGCTGAAACTGTCCGATGGGGTAATGTGGAATCACCGTGCTATTGTTGTGGAGTGTGACTTTAGACAACTTCAGCAGGGTGTTGTCTCCGAGTCGCAACTTGTACCCGGCAATCATTTTGGCGACGCCTGCTTCATTTTTGTCCGCACTTCTACCTGAAGCGGTCACCTTCACAAGAGTAACTGGAGCCACTGTAACCATCTTGGTTCGGGTGGCGGGGATGTACATCCGATCAAATCTAGGCGTTCTCGTCGGACAGCATTCTTTTACAGTGAACGTTTTGCCAACGTTATTCACAACCGTTTTGACATCGGAAGATGTTTTGAAATAGTCGCGCACGATATGCCATATTTCACTACGTTTCTGTTTTGTGTCGCTTGTCCTATATGCATAGTTAAATCTTATCGCGCCAGCTTTAGACAGGTACGACTCGTTTATTCTGTACTTAGACTGCTCGCAAGGGTCTCCTAGTGTGAAAAACACGGTACTCGTCGTTTTCACGAATAGAGTTTCCGAAGTGCACACTAGGTAGGAATTTTTTGTCACGGCCGACGCGATGGCGAGAATCGAATCGGCATCAAGATTGAAGGATGCGATTACACAAATAAGAAACGACTAAACCGATAAAGTGTGATTGAAGTTGTTACAACAGCCGTTTAATAATGAATACACGGATAAAAAATTTTGCATTGATGTAGTCTTTTATAACAAAACGTGAAATTTTAATAATGGTTACAACGAACCTTAAAAAAACAAACTTAGTAATGATAATAACATATGGTTTAAATAACAAAAGGTTTGGTTTAAACTAGTAAGTACTAAACAGAAATTGAACATTTCGTTTAACATTTTGTTTTACAATTGTAAACATTCGCAATTTACTATGCTACTTATTTTTTTTAAATACTACACAAGATCAGATTTATTATCGTTGTTTTAAGACACGTTCAGACACTGAATAAAAAATAATGTTTTTCGAAAGTTTGTTTGAAGATGAAAAAAATTTCCTGGCTGGATTGTGTTTGTTACACAAAATGCGCTATAACTTGAAAAGATTACCCCGACGGTTTGGGATTGGGCGATAGTTTCTCATGATAGTCCACGGTTGTTGTGGACTCTGATATGAGAACACTAAGCTGTTTCCTCGATTTGGTTTCAGTAGACATTGTGAAGATTGGTGGTATGAATGTAGTAGCAATCGAAATCCGCGTTGAAGACCTTCATATAGTGAATAATATTTCACCAGACTGTATTTGAAGCGACGATTATCTACCAAACGCTCCATATTTATACTTATCGTCGTCTCAGCGTAATCCAATCAAACAGCTTCTTTGTGAACATCAACACTCGACAAACGGGTGGCGGGTTACATAAGGGAAACTGCGACGATGGCTTGCATTTCATGGATTGCTTGAACGGGGGGGACGTTAAGGTATCCGATGGCTCGTTGTCTGCTTTTTTCTTGCTTTTTCCTTTCGGTGGAGGAGGAGGCATTAGCGTCCTCAAAGATGTTGAACTTGAAGACGATGATGATTGCGGATGAACAAATGTTGACGCTGCGGTATGCGGCGGCGGCGTGGTCGTCGTATTAGTCGAAACCAAGGTAGATGCGTTTGAAATTAATACCGTTGACGACGTTTGTGGCGTCGTGTTCGACCTTTTGCCAGCGCGGATGTTCTTCTTTTTATCTTGAACTTTGCTAGACTTTTTTTTGAAACACGCAAAGTCGTTTCCCCAATTAGGATCGTCCATCACTTGATATTGGGTCAACTCTTCATATGTTTTTTGTTTTTTACTTGATCGGGTCTTTTTCGGTGTCTTCAGCGCTTTCTGATTTTGTTCCGCATTTTCGCTTTCTCCGCGACCGACACCCGTTTTACGTTTTTTTGTTGGTACATAATCAGCATCATCTTGGTTTTCTTCATCCACGTCGATTATGTTCACGTCGTCATCCGACATATCGCCAGCGGTTTCACCATCGTTGTCTGTGTTGTCGCCACCATCATCTTCTTCTAATGGGCTATCATCAGGCTCATCATCAGAATAATCTTCATCAGTTTTTTCGTCGGCCATAGATCCTTCGTCACTTGCGGTCGCATCCAACGCATCGCTGTCCATGATATCGCCTTCATCCTCTTCTTCCTCCTCCTCATCCTGTTCATATTCATCATCAGATGTGGTTATACAGTCACCTTCCTCCTCACCGAAATCTTCTAATTCCTCATCTTCACATTCGTCAGTTTTGTTGGAACGCATATCTTCAGTATCTTGAGCATCATCGTCATCATTATAGTCTTCTTCATCTTCATCACCGAACACATTTTGGTACACCGTTTTTATGTGATCGTTATTATCACTAGACTTTGCTTTTTTTCCAGTGGATTTCACGTCTTCGCGCTTACGGTTAATACAGCCCGACGCCCCAGACTTTTTTTTAGTAGCCTTCGCCGTCTCGTTCCGTTTCGGTGGAACGCGTTCGTCTTCTTCGTCCATTTGTGGTAGACGATCGTGATCGTTGAAATCGTCGTCGATGCCGCTCTTTTTGCCGCGCTCATTGTAGAATCTCGCACACACAACGCATCTGACGAGCGAAAGCGACTTTGATACAGGAAAAACCAACTGCATCCTTTTGTTTAAGAACCTAGGTACGCATGGAGTGTCCATGCTTGGAAGGTGACACAGCGGAGCGACGAACGTGACTTTACGCCCGGTGTCAGTGCATCCGCCGATGTGGATGTACATACCTTCCTTAGTTTTCTTGGGTTCGATGTTGTAACCCTCCTCGAATCTCGAGATAAACAGAGCGGACAACCGGACTGGAGGCTGAAACTGTCCGATGGGGTAATGTGGAATCACCGTGCTATTGTTGTGGAGTGTGACTTTAGACAACTTCAGCAGGGTGTTGTTTTCTTCGTCTTCTTCTTCGTCTCGTTGCTTACCCTTGTCTTGTTTTAACAATTTTTCGTCTTCTTGATATTTCTCCTCCTCCTCTTCTTCTTCATCGTCTTCGTCAGTGTCATCCACATCGCTGTTCTCGTTATAGACAACGTCTTTGCTCTGCGGCATCATATTAGCGCCGGATTTGCGGTCGCTTTTAGAATTCATTTCGACATTATCTGTAGGAAGAACGCTTAATCTACGTTCGGATGGTGATATTGAATCGGATTTAACAGTAACTTCACATGCGACACTGCCATCCGATGGCACACCGAATTTATCTTCAATAAGCTGTACTAAATCGTAACCAGCTGCGTCCATAAAACGTTCCAATTTAAAATTATCTAAATCCGTTGCCGCGATTGACTGTCCTAAACCGTACGCACAAGCGCGTATTCCCTTGTCGGAGACATGCACCTTGTAATCAGCTTCATTTGTAAAACTTTTCTTGCAATTTTTACAAAGCACCTTAATAGGTGGCTTTTCGCTTATAGCCTTGTCGTCAACTACTTTGTACACATTCTTGATATTTGATATCATATCCATATTAGTGTCCTTTGATTGAAATAATGCCACAGTCGAGTGAGCTAAAAACTTTTTAATGATAACAACTGAACAGTGTATTTAAAATGGGGCTAGTTATTTGCATAGAGTAACAACCGAAGCACTTATATGTTATTATCTCAAATGTTCATTTAATAAGTAAATAATGACGAGCGTCACTGCATGTATAAAGTAAGAAACTGGAATAGTTTTTCAAGTATGTTTACACATACAATAAATAATAATTTAAAATTTGGTTGTTAAGAATAATCCACGTTTATTGCATGCGGTTGAATTGCACTTTTTCTGGATCGTAAGACCCTTTTTTACACAAGCAAAAAATTATTATTGCTATTTGTAAAATTACAGCAACGGCCACGCTGATTCCAACAATAGCCCACGGATTCTCAACAAGTTCGTGGAGTCCGGAGTCGTTTGTATCATCGTCATTAAGCTTTTCCGTAGTGGTATTTTTCTTACTGTTTAAGTCGATGGGGTTAATTCTGCCGCCACCATCACCCTTGCCTTGTGATACATTCATGACCATGGGTGGCGCTGGCTCTTGAGGAATGAACGGCGGGATAAGTTGATTTGTGTCTGTATTCTGCATATCAACAGAATCCGCTGCCGCCTCCGATTCTGAGGAAGTTGAATCAGATCGAATACTGACTTTTCTATTATCATCATTAGAATCACCCGAAAGTGTATTTTTATCGATGATTTTGTCCTTATCATCATAAGGAATACCCACAGGTGGGGAATCTTGGCTGATTCTTAAATTATCATCATCTTTAGGATCACCCAAAATTATAGGTTCTTTACTGATATTCACATTAGGACCCAAAGGTGGGGGCTGTTTGATGCCTCTCGGAAGAGGTTGGTAGCCTATAGGAACCTGTCTTTGGGAGCCTATTGAATTAGTATTATTTTCGAGGTTACGAAGGTTACTTTCATGCAAGTCATTTAGTTGTTGTTCTTGATAAGGTGAAACATTTGAAAACGTGTCATTCTGGTAATCCTGGTTTGATTCAGCAGCCCTTTTGTATTTCTTCAACAAAGGACGCTTTACAGTCGGCGGTGGTGCATGCAATGATAAATAATCATTTATGTTCGACGGGTTCATTTGTTGAGCGACAGTCGTTGGTACCAGTTTTATCGGTTTATTAGACAACGAAGCAATCAACACGCCGCTTATTTGTTGCTCAGGTTCATCTTTTGCGAAAGACGGGACAGGTCCTTCGATTGCTTCCGTGCCTAGTACTTTCACGGTTCCGAAAGAAAAACTGTATTGTTTAACTGAAGGACGAGCGGTAACTGGTTGACCGATATCTTTTATGTGAGTGATACTCTCGACTGTAGCGCCTGTCGTTGAGCTTAATGCATGCAAATCGGCTTCATCTTTGGAAGGTAGGGTCAGAATTCGATGGTTTTCGTCATCAAATTCGAGAAAGAGGTCGTTTTCGTCGTTCAGATGCCTTACATCACCTTTGCCGTTTCCTCGAGTTATACTTTCGACCGGCGTTATTGCCGTTGCGCTAAATTCATGCAAAGAGGTTTCTGACTGACCTTTATCGTCTATGCCGTCGTTGGATTGTAGCTTCATAATGCGATGGTTTTCATCATCAAATTCGAGGGAGAGGTCGTTTTCGTCGTTCAGACGCCTTACATCACCTTTGCCGTTTTCTCGAGTTATACTTTCGACCGGCGTTATTGCAGTTGCGTTAAATTCATGTAAAGAGGTTTCTGAGTGATCTTTATCGTCTATGCCGTCGTTGGATTGTAGCTTCAGAATGCGATTGTTTTCGTCATCAAATTCGAAAACAACACCGTCTGAGCCGTACACCAATGTTTTACCATCAACCGTGCGTGTCTGCGTAGAACGTGACATACAAGGCGTCGTCGTCACCATCGTACAAAATACGATAATCATAAATTTTAAAACAACCATGACGGTGCTAATGCACACTGGTGTTGTATCGCTCGTCTTTTTTAAAATTTAAGAGCGTTGGTTAACCGTTTATACCTTGTGTTTTTAGATTGATTTAATAGTTAACATAAATAATGAACCTTTGAGTAATACTAAGTTTTATCTGTTAATAAGTGTTAGTAGACAACACTATACGTAACGACTGTTATTACTACTTAAATATGTAACGTTGCATACCGTTCAAATACATATTTTTTTTCTAAATTAAGTTTAACAATGACGTTTGTAAATTGTGTGTAGCAAATCCACAGGCACATTCGGAATCGCGACCTCATAAGAATTATCACGACTGACAATATTCACACAGCGGCCATCATTTCCAACATTCCCAGAGTCAATTGTTGTGCTGACAACAATAGCTTTCCACATAATTTCATCCCGACGGCATATGTCCTGGGCGTTCAATGTGGGGAAGACGTCTCCTATAACAGCGTACTTTAACCATTTCATGAACTCTCGCAACTCACGCAGAGGCACCGCTTTAATTTGAGGTTTTGGTAAATCAGCAACCAAATATATTAACCTTTTGTTCTTGTTGACGTAGATGTACAACAGGTAAGGGGATTTTAACCACAGCGTGGTTAACACTGCTGAAAAATTAAAATCGCCGAGATGTGCGTAAGGGTCGTAGTATTTAGGCTCTTTGTTCCTACCGAACATTTTCTTATTCAACTGGCTTTGAGATCTCGTCTTACGCCTTTCCGCATTTCGATCACTCGGATCTAAGTACGTCGACGGGTATTTGGTCATGCTGAATTGATCCTCCCGTAAAATTCTTTCAAATATACTCATATATTGATTCCATGATTGTGTGACGGTTGAAAACGAAGGACCGGAATCAGGAACCTCCTCTTTGGTCGTGCCATTACAAAATAGATCCATCCTGAAATGAATAGAAACGAAGATAAATTTTAGTTGATCCAAAAATAAATGCCCATTAATAGGTTATTTGTTTATGGTAAAACAATGGTGTCGAATGCTTATGTGAAAGTTGCAATCAAACTAAACCATGGTTGAACACGCAACAATGGGTATCGTCTCAATTGGAGAATTTAAATGGTCTTTACGTCAATGGTGCAAGGACATTCTAATTTCCGAAGCGGTTAAGAACACCGAAATTGACGAATCTTCACCGCTAAAAGCTGAATGGAACGTTATGTCGTCCACCGACTTAGTCCCGAGATTCACGCCTCCAGCGCCTCCTCCTGGCGCACTGACAGGGCTGTTGAAAATGCCTAAAAGATATCAGTCAAAACTGTCCGAGATAATAAAAAGCGACAATAAACAAAGGACCAAAATAATAAACGCGCACATCAGAAAACTGCGGTCCGGTTACGTTGTAAAGAAGCCCGTGACTTATTCTAAGTTGGCTGTGCTAACGCGAAAAGCTGGAATTTCCGAAAAGATGATCGCTGCCCTCGCGATCGAGACTATGGCTAGAAAGTACTTCGGAGGCGCCATGAAAAAATTCGTGGAAAAGACATTCAAGAATAATTTTTTTAACGCAGGCGGAGGACCGTACAAACCGTTCGACAGGACCGGGATTCTGTGGGACACTGAGTTTAAAAATCTGATGCTGGTGTCTCGAGAAGAATACGGAAACGTCGTTAAAGAACCGACTGTCAAGCTCAAGCACATTATGCAATTTTGTCAAACTATAATAGAAGGGGCTTATGGCGATCTCGAAGTTCCCCCCGGCTGCGCTTTCGCTAACGAATTTGAAGCGTTCATAGATCGCGTTAAAAGGTTCGCCGGTTTCGCGGAGATAGTCAACAACATATCGGCCACTCCCATGTACAACTCGTCATCACTAATACTACATTTCTACCAAACCGTAAGCAGGATCAACTTCACGTTCGAAGATTTAGTGAAAGAGCTGTCGGATTTAGATGCCGGAGAACGCGATGTAGAAAAGGCTCTTCTTCGCTATGAACTAGGTAGATTGGATTACGCAAACTCAATCGATTCTGACAAGATAGCCGACGATGCGTACAACGTGGTCGCGTTGGCAGGGAATCCGTATGAGCAAATACGGCCTGCGTTGAAATGCGAGTTTCTGTTACTCAAACTGATATTTTGGTTGGCTACCAGGAGCACACAGACTTCGCTGTATAACTTCGTAATGAGAACATACAAGTCCAAGTTTGTGAAGTTTGCAAAAATAAACAACGTCTTACAAATATTCCCCGGTCTCCTAACAATAATGTTTTACACGTTGAAAAACAGCGCCATTTGCAATAACAGATGCCATGGTGATAAAGTTAAAAAACTGAACCACTCGCTTATTCTAGCCACGGAAATGAAAACTGCCGGCGGTGCACATGCAGCTATCGACAGGCACAAGGATGTTTCCAACGACACGATCAACGTCGTTACCGAGTTTATTGCTATTATCAAGACGCAACGAGCCTGGGAAAATGTCGAATTTCAGAAGTCGATCAACGAGATGTTCCTTCGGAGCTCGTGTATGACTCAAGTGGTCAACCCCATCGTATACGTAGCGATATAACTTTTATGTGTATAATAATTATAATGTGTTTGCAAAGATATACAACAACAAAGACAATAAATATACAAAAAAAACAACTCAACTCAATTCTTGTTTGTTTTGATTTGATTTTTTTACTTTGGGTTTCAAAATTTGAGCTGGTTTATAATTGTGTGGTTTTGTTTACAACAAGGTAATTGAACGTAAAAAACTATATAAATCGCCGCCAATTCTTAATATAATATTTAACAATTTGTTCTCTTGTGATCGTACGCCTTCATGCAAGCAAAAGACAACAACAGTGACGTGAACGATATAGTAACTTGACGATGTCGCTTTAAAAACTATGATGATGTTGTACAACAAAACAGATTTATGCGCGTGGTAAAAAACATGATGTATATACTACTAGTTATCAAAAATCACTTTCTTGAGGTAATTTTCCGGCGTACACGTTTTTTGTGTACCCGCACCTGTCACTAAAACACATGCAGTCCATGGTGAAATTTCTGCCGCCGTCTATTATGTTGATGAAATATCGACACAAGTTGCCGTAAGGGTTAACGTGTTGTCGTCTAACGCACCATGGAATGCGAGGAAAGCAGTATCGCACAGCAGACTGTCTTATGACGGCGTACATTTTAGTCAAAAGATCATTTTCGACGCCTCCCCCTCCGTGGTTAATTATTGCGGGAACCAGTTCCATTCTAAAGATGCTTTGGAAAAAATCGCTGTAGTCGGAGGCTGTAGTTTCAATCGGCACCGATTCTATCGCGTCATCGTCGACTTCGGGTAAGATACGAAGTGCGTTGTTGGATTTAGCTGCTTCGGCAAATGCTTCGAGGTTTAAATCTTTGTTTGAGCGACGCTTTCTGGATCTTCTATGCGTGCCGGATCTCTTTTTCAGTAAGTTGAATTCTGCGTCGAGAGGGGAAAACTTTGTGGCGAGATCGGTCACATCTCCCACGTCTGTCAGGACGACGATATCTTCCCTGTTCTCGGCCAATAAACGGTGTTCCAGATGCACGAGCGAGCACGACGGTTTGATGTAGGTTTTTGACATGGACTCGCACAACGGGAGCAGCGGTCTCGACATTATCAAAGGGTCGCTATCACCTCCGACGTAGTACTCTCCTACCGGGACGATACTGTTTTTGGAGTTGAGCGTAAGACGGAGCTGGTGCGGCGACAAGTTCGATGGGTACACGCCAAAGTCGATCGTACCACCGACGCTTTTTTCCTTTCTGAACAGGAAAAAGTCGAACCCCCTGAGAAACGATGCCGCGACTTCAGAGTTCAAAAACACGAGGTGGCTGAACTTGTACACCGCGTGCAGACCGACCTTAGACGGCTGAATCTTTAAGCTTTCGGGGATGCTCTCGAATAGAGCACACTCTATCGAGTTATCCTCATGCAATGGAAACAGCGTCAAATACTCCGTCATAACGTCTTTCAGCGCCCGGTGTATCCGTTCCCGCACGAGCCACGAGTCTAGTTGAGGTTGAGTTGTTTGTTCAAATTTTTCTTCATTGTCTGTCCTAGGGTAGAATACGTTTACCAAATCCTTCGCGTCTATATCTACAATCAGGGTGTAAATGGGCATATTGGGGACGATTATTTCATTCATAGTGGTCACCGGAAAACGTTGTCCCTTTTTCAAATATCTTAATTGAGATCTATCTCTATACTTCATGTACCCTTTCAGATACGCGTTAAACGTGTTACTCGATTTTTTTTCTACGTGTTCTTTTAGTTCTTTCAGAGGTGAGGCGCGCACATAAGGTTCATCCATTGCTGAAACGTTTCCGACCAATTGGTACTTGTACCTCCTGTGATACTTGTGTCTTTTGTAGTCAACTTCTGAAACAGGCTGAACACTCGCGATAAAGGGAACGTTTGTCACCACATTTGCGTCCCGCAAAAGGTCTTTCACGGGCGTTTTGGTCAAAATGGTTCTTCTGTTTGAGTTGCATAGTTGTGCTACTTGATGTGCAGAGTTGATCCTGATAGACTTGATAAAACTGTTAGAAAATAGCTGCTTGTTTAATACCGATTTGACTAGCTCCAGACAACACGCGGGTTCGGTCATTCCCGATTCGTGGTCATAGACCAGTTCGGTTTGCCGATGGGAACGCCGATGTTGTTCTGGATCGGAGGATGGAAAGGTTGATGATTGTGATCCCGTTGAATGTTTGCCGTTGGAACCCGATGATGGGCATGAAGTCGATCGTCTATAAGGGTGTTTTGGTCGTGCACACGAAGACAAAATCGCGCAAGAGTCGGGTTTGTAGCCGCCATGCCTGTTGGCGTCGTACTTCACAACTCTTGCGGTGTTTTGTATGTGCGCTTTTATGTGCGCTGATCAACGTCGTTACCGAGTTTATTGCTATTATCAAGACGCAACGAGCCTGGGAAAATGTCGAATTTCAGAAGTCGATCAACGAGATGTTCCTTCGGAGCTCGTGTATGACTCAAGTGGTCAACCCCATCGTATACGTAGCGATATAACTTTTATGTGTATAATAATTATAATGTGTTTGCAAAGATATACAACAACAAAGACAATAAATATACAAAAAAACAACTCAACTCAATTCTTGTTTGTTTTGATTTGATTTTTTTACTTTGGGTTTCAAAATTTGAGCTGGTTTATAATTGTGTGGTTTTGTTTACAACAAGGTAATTGAACGTAAAAAACTATATAAATCGCCGCCAATTCTTAATATACAACGTTAAACTTACTTTGAGAAAACTAACTGCACATGTTTTTTCATGCGACATATATCAATGATCCTCGCCTATCGTTGGATCATTTTTAATTTTAGGAATAGAAACTGTATACGGTTTTTGTCCTTCACTAAGAAGGAGGCATCAGCTGAGATTCAAACCCCAAACTTCTTGCTGGTCGTTCAAGAGCACTAACCAGCTAAGCTCCCTTTGCTCCTATCAACTCTTAGTCTTAGCAGTTGTGGGGATGTGGGAAAGCTAGTTTGCCTGAACACATGAGTAGTGGTCATGCAGCTCTCTCCAACAATGGTATGTCGTGGAACATAGTGGACTTTTGTTTTATTACTATAGTACAATGTATAAAATAAAACTGTAATAAGCGACTGGACGCAAAGACTTAAACTAACGTACGCAGATGTCCTTTGACTTTGAGCCAGAGCGTCTGTCTCTGGTCGGTCCGGTAGACGACTTGCTCCTCCTTGATGTATTTCATCACGATGGGAATCTCCTCGATCTGCTTCTTGCGGTATTCGTAGCGCTTCGGCCCAATCAGGTCTTGCCTTACATGGCCAGGTGAGGGACAAGATACAAACAGAAAAAAATGGTATACTTGAAACAAGACATGATTTTTTGGGTGGTGACGAAACTAGAGAACAGGGCTAAATATACTTAGAAGCTGTTTATAGTATATTTATACATTTTTTTATAAGATCGGAAAAAAGAATAAACAAGATCTTTCAATAATTCTAGATATTCAATGTTGCAAAATCTGCTGTATCATTTTAGAATGCTTTTAATTATAACTACTAAATACTGTAATTATTTATTTCATATTTCCTTACGTAAAAAAAAAAATCTGGTTTGTATGTGTATACATGTGACTCTCTGAGGACCAATTTCCACAAAGCATATTATGACAAAAGCTTAAAAAGACCAAGTAACTGAGCTTGTAAAACGCATAGCTTCTAAAACAGCCTGTGGGTAAAATCTTCAAATTGCACAGTCACCTTGTTTCCTACTCACTATAGCAGAATCAGTATTACGAGGGCAGGCTGATAAATAAGGGCCGTTTTTTAATAACTTTTTTATTTGAAGGACTACAGAAGCAAGTTACACATCAAATGAAAGCTTAGAGTCTCCCCTATCTGATGAACTATCATTTTTCAGCATAGTCACCATCGCGTTCAATACAGAGGCGTCAGCGTTGTACAAGTTTTCGCATGCCGTCGGCGAAGAATTATGGTGTCTGGGATCGGCACCAAGAGAGAACATTCGCCTCAACCTCAGCATCGGTTTCCTTTGAGATGTTTCTTCAGCAAAGGAAATAAGAAAAAGTCAGACGGGGCCAAATCAGGACTGTATGTCGGATGTGGTATGGTAGGAAGTTCCAACTGCTGTAAAGCGCACTGGGTTTGGCGACTGGTGTGTGGCCGAGCATTATCGTGCTGGGTGACAACGTCTTTGACTTTGTCCTGTCGAACCCGTCTGAGTCGGCTCTTCAATGCACTCAGAGTTGACACATATCTCTCTGAATTTATTGTTGTGCCTTGCTCCAAAGACTCAATATGGACGATACCTTCCACGTCTCAGAATATTGTCAGCAAAACCTTTCGAGCTGATGCGACGACTTTGAACTTCTTCGGGGCTGGAGAGTTCTTGTGTCGGTACTGCATAGACTGCATCTTGCTCTCTGGGTCATGGTGATGAACCCAAGACTCGTCACCAGTGATGATGCTCCGCAGAAAGCGCTCGCCGTCATGAGTGAATCTTTCCAACAGTTGTGTACAGATTGTTTTCCTCTGTGCCTTCATTTCCACAGTGAGCTGTCTCGGTACCCATCTTGCCGAGACTTTCCTGTAACCAAGGTGGACTGTGATAATGTGATGAACTCGTTCTTTTGAAATGTCAAGCGCATTTTTAATGTCTTTTTGTTTCACTCTTCTATTTGCAACAATCATTTCGTCTACTTTCTGTTGGTGCTCAGACGGGTTCGACAGGACAAAGTCAAAGACGTTGTCATCCAGCACGATAATGCTCGGCCACACACCAGTCGCCAAACCCAGTGCGCTTTACAGCAGTTGGAACTTCCTACCATATCACATCCGACATACAGTCCTGATTTGGCCCCGTCTGACTTTTTTTTATTTCCTTTGCTGAAGAAACATCTCAAAGGAAATCACTATGAAACCGATGCAGAAGTTGAGGCGGATGTTCGCTCTTGGTGCCGATCCCAGACACCAGAATTCTTCGCCGACGTCATGCGAAAACTTGTACAACGCTGGCGCCTCTGTATTGAACGCGATGGTGACTATGTTGAAAAATGATAGTTCATCAGATACGGGAGACTCTAAGATTTCATTTGATGTGTAACTTGCTTCTGTAGTCCTTCAAATAAAACAGTTATTAAAAAACGGCCCTTATTTATCAGCCTGCCCTCGTAGATCAGAAATTCCCCGGTCCACAATACGTATCCGAACTGGTGTCTCAGCGATCGTTTTACACAGAGTCTGCTGCCAACACGGCGATTGCGGCGGATGAAATGTCAGAAAACCCTGCTCAAAGAAACCGGTGGTTTGGTAATAAACACAGCA
Source organism: Elysia chlorotica (assembly GCA_003991915.1). Taxonomy (NCBI): domain Eukaryota; kingdom Metazoa; phylum Mollusca; class Gastropoda; family Plakobranchidae; genus Elysia; species Elysia chlorotica. The sequence continues at coordinate 37,504 of RQTK01001204.1, read as the reverse complement.
TATTGGACGAATTCGTCCACAAAAGAAGCCGCGTGCTGTGTGACAAGTGTAAAGAAAATTGGACTTCGAGGCTGTACGGAGAAGAACAAAAAGGATTCTGTACTAAATGCCGAAAGAACAACACTTCGCCTGACGGGGAACTGATCAGGATATCTAAAGTCATCGACATGAACGTCCTGTTGGCGAAAAACACTTTCCAAAACGTTGGTGAAAACATGTATTTTTCGAAAAAGGGTTTCGTCGACACTGAATGCGTGTCGTTCGGCTCGGTCAACACGCTAGGATTTGTGGTTGGTGACTCGAAATTAAACGACAACGTCGCAGCCGCTTTCCAAAAGAAAGCCAAAAGCTTGGTTTACGATATAGAAACCGTTCCCGTTGATTACTCAGGAATGCAAATTCCGGATCAGATTGTGACGATTCAAACCGCCAAATCCATCAATGGAAATTTGCAAAGCATTGATGTGTTGACCAGAAAGGTACCCAACTGTCTTATGAATTCGGGTACTGGCAATTATACGTGGTACAGCACGTCCGTTGAAGAGTTTGTTGGTTGTGACAATATAGGACCGTTCGACAAATCGGCACCGGTCAATGTTTGGGTCGTGAGAAACGAACGCTCCCTCATTGAAACCTTTTTGAACAAATTGATATCATACAGACCACATTTTCTCGTATCGTTCAACGGAGAGGGGTTCGACGTCAAGTTTCTACTGCGATCAGCCATCGGCGTCGGCATTGAGGAACCTATCGACGTTACTCTCGATTATCTTGTCGCCGATAAAGCACGGAGGCCGTGGAAATCCAAAGGATCTGTTCTGTCGGAGCGAAACATAGATGATTTCAGCGGTACCCATTATCGCAAATCTAGGTACGGGCTGATTCCCGACAGCGTGCTGAAGGTGGACTACGACGTGTTTCCTATGGTCGTCGGGGTCGATTTGTACAAACTGACAGCCTGCTCTCTGGATGCGTCTTGCGTCAAGTACAAAACGTCCATCCGCAAACTGGGTGACATTAAGCATGCTGACATCCCAAAAGCCTATTACGCAAGAAAACTGGTGTTCTGGAAGTACGGCGTGGTTGACATTTTAGCCACACTCGAGTTGTATAACATTCTCAAATTCAACTCGACCGATTTGTTTTTCGCCATGGAAATGTTAACCGGCACGCCGTGGAATGTGGCCATCAGCAACCGCAAGTCTCTGATGGCAATAACCGCGCAGTACAGGCAGTACGATTCTTTGAACTTTTTAACGGCCGCGGTCATCAAACCAAAACGCAGGCTGGCGCAGGAAATAGTCAAACAGCTAGCCCGTTATTTTTTTAACGACAAAGCGTGCATCGAAGACGAACCTCAACAATACGACGAATTCTATTCGTCTTCATCATCGGAAGATTTGTTAGACGAAATGAACAGGATCTCGAAGGATTCGTCCCCAACACAGCCCGAACACACTTATGAACCCACGCATCCTTATGCAATCCAGCTCGTGACGGACTTTACAAACGGTCACTGTAAATGTAACACTTCATACAAAAGGCTGATGAAGGTTGAGGATTCTTTCGACATTGGACGAAGCAACGCGTTCTGTTTCAAAACAGCAAAAATTGTCATCGACTTTCATAGGAAAAACAATATTAAGTCTGGCGGAAGACTGTCCACAGTGGACGCGTGCGTCGTTTTCCACTACCTGTCGCGAAATCCGCTCACCATTTGGCTCATAAAAAGAGATCCTGTATTCGAGGACCTGCTTTCAGATTTCATAAAGACGTTCCCGAAGCGCTTGGTTCGCCGACACACGATGATTGAAAGGCGGAAATCTCACCTAGCCCACTTCATAGGTTATCTGTTGGAGGTGCGCACTGTCTTATCTAAAACTAGAGAGGACCCCGTCATTTTGTGGAAAATGTACGCCAAAAATTACAAGATGGACCCGTCCGTACCAAACCTTGAAAGGTTTGTCATCCATAGGTTTTCGGACATAATCAAACTCGTTAACCAAACCAGGGACGTGTACAGCAAACGCAAGCGCGGTGTTATAGACGGCACGGCTGATATGATCGCCAGCTATTTTTGCGACGGGGATGGTGAACAAACAGAAGCGATAAAAGTGGAACTCCTTTCGTATGACGGAGCCTTAATACTATACAAAGGAGACGGCGAGTCAATGAGCGAAAGTGATTCTGAAAAAGACAGAGGTCTTGATGAAACTGCACCCACGCAAATTTCATTGGCCATACCGCATATCAGGCGCAAAAATAGGAAAGAAAAGTACAAGCAAAGAGCCATCAAAAGAGAAATGATGATTCGCGGGAAGCTATCCGGACTCAAAATGTCGTCTTCGTCGTCTGAAAGCGAAAGCGACTCTGAACAGATTTTGGATAACTCGGGCGACGAATTGGGTTCAGACGATGAAAAAGTCGATAAACAGTATCGGCAACCCGTACCGATGGACGCGACCATTGATGACAATGCCCCCCTTGATAAACGCCGTTTCGAGAACAGACAGGCGTACATTGTCAAGCGCTTGAATCCTAAACACGTGGTGAAGCTGTCGGATGAGCCCAACCATCCAAAAATCAAGAAGGGCGTTAACATGAACGATATAATCGTGGTGTACGACTTTAAAAGCCAATATCCGTTCAGCATGATAGCCCTTAACTTGGGTCTTGACACACACATATCCGCCGATGTCGTGTTCGATATCGTACACAGATACTCACAAAATAATAACATCTCCGACCGCGAGGCTGCTGACATTGTATGCACAAAGTACGTCAACTGTTGTCACACTAGACGTGTGGATGACACCGCGACGCTAGCCGATTACATCGACGACTTTGAGTACGTGCAAATGAACTTTGTCTTTTTCGCGAAAAATGTCCAGTCCATCCTCAACAGACAATTCATGATTGAAATCACCAGCAGGGTGCAAGATAAAACAAAGTCTCAAGACGCCACCCTTTCCGATCAAGAAAGGGCGAAATTTAAATGTATGAGCGAGGCGAAAAAAGTGGCGATAAATTCAAGATATGGGGTTATTCAGCTAACACAGGATCCCCGGTTCCAAGCTACCGTATCGAGCAAAGGGCGAAAGAGCATAAGAGAAGTGACGGCGTGCCTCAGAGACATACTGGACACGAAAGAGTTTTACGGTGACACTGACAGCTGCTTCGTGTTCAAGAGAAACCTGTCACCGTTCGTGATGGCAAAGATGAGCGCTGCGGCGATATACCGCACCCTAATGTTCGACACTCTCACGGGTATGAGCTTTCCTGAGTTCAAACAGATATACGACGAGTCGTATCCGGTCGACACCACCAAGCCCAAGAAGATGAGAATCGCGGCCGGTACGATTGTTCACAACCTCGCAAAGAGATTAGAGAAGGACTTATCGTCGGCGCACTTGGAGGTGGAAGCGGAGAAAACGTTGTGCCCGATGATCTTACCTACGGCAAAAAAATATATCGCCTTTGACTGCGTATCCGGCAGAATGGTTGTAAAAGGTCTTAGCATCAACAACAAGGCCTGTTCCGAGATGACCAGGAACATTTTAAAAGAATATTTTGACATCGTCCTAAACAGTTTTGACGTTGCCGAAGCAGCTTCGAAGATGTACAAACTTCTCGGTCGCGATATATTGGCCCGCATCACAAAAACGTGCGACCAGAGTGTGATTAAGTCCATCGCCAAACCAACCAGCGTCAGTTTAAATAAAATAAAAACAGGAAGCAAGCAGAACACCATGTGCAAACGTTTGACAAAGTCGGGCGTGAGGTTCATTTTTGAGAAAGTGAGTTTCGCCATTGTGCCGATCGACGTCGTTGAAGGTGACAAAGAATGGTCAATAGATGATACAATTCACCACGACGTCGATCCGGCCACGCTTAACATTATTAAGGCAAAATACGACGCGACAAAAGAGCTGATGGACATTCTGGCTGCCACGCACAAAAGGAGCGTGTGCGAAACATTCGAGAAGCTGATCGTTGGCGTGTTTGACCCTAAATTAACCAAGAATGATTTCGCTAAAATGGACGCGGATGATGCGATTGCTGGCAATAAGTTTAAGGCGACGTCCTTAAAACGCATCCTCAAAGGAATCCTCGGATCGGGAAGGTCTGTTCCTTCGTGCAGCGTGGCAAGGAAAAAAAATCCGTGCGGGGCCGGCGGCTCTTCTTTGACGCAAAAAAAAGATGCCATTTACACTGACAGCTGCGATACCGCAGACGAACTCGACTCGTTCGTTGACAACCATGAACGCCATTCGCGGACTCCGATGCCAAAATATTTAGAAAAGAAAGACGTGACAAAGAGGGGTTTGGATTCCTCACCGTCTACATCGAGGAACCGACCCTCGACGCCCAAGAAAAAAGCTACAGCTCCCGCGAAAGCAACGACGTCTTTCGAGTCAGACAGATATGTGTTGATGACCAAATCGGGACCGCGTACGTTTTACGCTACCAAAAAAGAGATGAAGATAGATCCGTTCGTCGTGAAAACAAGTCGAAGCAAATTTGGACATTGAAAATAATCATACACTAATTTCACTAAGCTATATAAGGATGCGTTTTTTTAATAATATGTAATACATGTAATAATTGAACACAAACAATACGCTTTTGATTAATTAACTTTATTATAAAAGAAAAAACACTACATTGCTTACAATTGCTGAGCCAAGAACCACCATGCTTACTAATATTGTAGCATAAAATCCGGCTTTAGAACAAGTTGTGTATGCAAACGGATTTTTAAAATTAGGTGGCTCTGAATCCAATGATTCTGCTTTCTGTTGTTTAACTTTAGGCTGCATTTTTAATTATATATAACTTTAGCTGTTTGTATGCTTTAAAAGAAATAGCATAAAACTCTTTAAATTGTAAACTTAAAATATTATTAAAACTAATAAGTAAGAATATGTATAGTAATATATAATAAACGCAACAAACATTTATTAAGTGTTGTGTTCTTTGTTTATCATACGACTTATGGTGTATTTTTTTATAATCAAATTAACACATTTGCATCAATCCAAAACACGACGAGTTGACTGTATATAGACGTCATTAGGGCCAGTTGACATCCCATATATATTATTTCTAGCACGGCTGGAGACTTGAACATCTTCAACCGTTTATGAACATGGTCCGCTTCTAATGTATCATGTTCATCTCCTTTCATCTTTTTAATTGTCATTTGAGTAGAGTGGTCGTCGATGTCTTTGTGGTGGTTACGGCCATCTATCATTACGCATTCGAATGCTCTCACCGTGAGGGGCAGAGTCATAGCCGCACCCGGTACGAAAAGTCCCATTGTCAGAATGAAACCCATCTCAATTCCATCCCCGTAGTGGTTTTTCGTAAATTCGACAGCGTCGTTGATGATCACTGCGAAAATAAACCCGCCGTATAATATGGACAAAAATATAGCAATCGCAACTGACTTGTTCGTTCTCGCCACTATGGGGAGAATCATAGCGAGCGCGAAAAAGGCTCCGCCTAAAAGTACATCCATTAGCTCCGTTGCGCCGCCGAAAAATGAGGCCGAGATGCCTATTGACTTCACCAAAATCACAATGTTGATCCACGTAAAAGGAGACGGATGGCGCGTTGTTACCCACCATTTCTCTCTATTTGCGATCAGCGTAGCTATATTTATGAGTCCAGACACGAAGAACACGACGGATGCCGATATATCCACGATGCAAGCTGAGTCTCGGAACAGGCAAACGTCGGATTTGGAATACCCAGTCCTGTACGTCTCAAACGGGTATATGGCCAGGACGAAAGATATCATTGCGAGAAAAACGGTGCCTCCCATCACCAGTCTCTTTTGAAATTGCGTATAGAGCATGTCAACATCGTGGTTTTCAGTCGCGTGATTCGAGTCCGAGTGAGGGTATTCGTCGGTGTAGTCAGCTTTCTTTGATTTGATTTTCATGCGGTCATCTACGTTAACGTCATGTTGATCGCGTTGCTTTTTCAAAATGCCTTTCACGCGTTCCGTCTTCGAGCCGCTGTGACGGTCGTCATCGCGACCGCGCTTTTGGTTCATGGCTTCGCTATTCTTGGGACTAGGCGAATCGCGTTCGTCTTCTTCAGTCTCGGAAAGACGCACGTCGCTTCTTTTTTTACGGCGAGACGCATTGCTTTTATCTGATGATTTGCGGGAATCGGCAGAAGAAGACGATTTTGATTCGCGTTTCAATCTTTTCGCTCTCTTCTCGTCGTCAATAGATTCGTAGCTATCCACGCTGTTCTGATCTGAATCGTCTCTTTTCTTAGATTTTGACTTGGGGGTTGGTAAGGACGCTTCTAACATTATTCCTTTGTTAAGGTGTATAACCTACATCAATCGATTTTCAATTTATAATGCTAGCATGCGTACACCACCATTTATAAAAAAACAAATAGTAACACTGCTTGGTTCAATAATGTTATTCACCCGAAAAAACAGGAAAGGAAAAATTTATACACTCTCGACAAAAAAGTACTTTTCATTTACTTAATTTTAGCGCTAAAATTTTATTCTATCGTTACAAAAAAGTGAGCACGTAAACATTCACACCGTCCAATCATTGTGTTCTGTTTACAAATTATTTTTTTAAAGATAACGTTGAACCTTTTAGTATTCCAAATACATAATCAAACCGTCTTCTGAAAAGTTTGCTTCTTGCTGGGCCTTTCACCGACGTGATCTTGTTAGACAAACTGACTGATTTCTTTACAGCACACTCTATAGCCATTTCGATAACATTTCTAACGTGATCGTCAATCTCGTACTGTTCAAGCGCGTTGAACACGGCGAGTAGCATTCTTTTCACCATCTCAACTCTTTTCGGGTCTCCGCTTAGTAAGTTTGGAAAGCTCAACACGAAGGAGCGCCTAGCATCGCAAGGATCTTCCGCCAGGCGCTCTGGTTCATCACACCGTTTTAGTCGTTTAAGCTTAAAGGGTACAGTCAATTCACTCGAGATGGTCATGGTGTTGCGACGGCGTTGTTTAGTGAATCCGTTCTTGCGATCATAACTGCATTCGCTACGTTCCTCATGTCGACGCTTGACGTTTCTTTTCGCTGGCCCGTAAATATAAGTGCCAAATCCACTTTCACGAACAATGTCTTCATCTCCTTCAAACACCATTGATTCATCGTCAATTTCAACCATTGAATAATTGCGTGAATCGTTTGGGTCGACGAACAATATCTGCCTGGTGGAGCTGTCGCTTGTTAGACCTAGAATATTCATCACGTCCACGGGAACGTCGACCCTTTCCATACCGGCCGGGGGATCCATCACTTCACCGTGATACTTAACAGCGACACATAAAATTTTATAATGTAATAGCAGGTTTCTCTCGGCCCTCGGGATGCAGTGTCCAAATGGAAATGTTTCCCGCTTGCAATGTACGCGTTGACAATTTCCGCGATGTTAGTCGCTTCGTTTAACGGTCTATTCAGCTCGTCGGTTTTCAAGTAGTCATCCATTTCTTCTAATTATATATAATTTTACTACTACTAGCAACACACACAACGACAAACTTTTACGAGGCATATCATCATTAATAGAGAAATGGCAGTCACGGCGGCGTACAGAATTGCCGGGTGATCATAGTTTAAATTTTGTACGTCTAAGTATGTGCTATTCCATACGAGGATTTTTTGAAAGTCTATCATCGTGAACAAAACAATCGCCTTTTATAGACGTTAAAACAATATGGCGTATATTTCGACCAATGAAATGACAATATAATGGACCAAAGTTTAGTTTTCAAAAAAAATACTGCGGTTTACGTAATGTCTAAAAATGCAACAAATATACATCCTTTTGTGTAGAACTAGAAGGGATTTGACCAATTGTGTACACTCTTGTGTTAATAAAATAATAATGTAATAAAAAAATTATAACCATACGTCAGTTTCTGTACACAATTTAATTTAATGTATAGTTTCATAAATTCATTATCTGTAAACAGTTCCGTTCAGCATCACGACTTGAGCGCCGAGATCGTCCAGTACAAACTTTAGATCACCAAATTTGAATGGTTCGTTTTCTTTGTTAATATCGTGCATACTGTACGCAGATAAAATTGCGTTATTAACACAAAATTCATCGGGCGCACCAGCCAAGGTAAGCGTCGTGCTGATGTCGTCGTTGCACTTCGTCGAATCCGCAAGCCGGTGGTAAATGCAGCACAAAGCGCACTTGGTCGAGTAGGGATTTTTTTCAAACTCCTGTATGTAAATACACGCCTTCGTTATGTACGAGTCTTTTTCACTATCTGCGCCGTTTCCATCATCGTCGTTCTCGGGGTAATAAAACCAAGCCGGGTGCTGCACACAAAGCGGGAGTACGTTGTCGCCGTACAGCGTTCGAAGGCATTTGGGGTCGTCACACACCCTTTCGAAAAACTTGTCGATCTCCGTCCTAGTTGGCGAAATTATGCCTTTGTATATAACCATAACCTGTATGGTGTCTCTGAGACCTATCAGGCCCGGCACCACAGCTTTTGCCGTCGTGACGTTGGGACTTCTGAGCGGCGGTCCAGGGCGAGAGAGCGTCTGTTCAAATATGTCAAGTGACATTGCCTCTCTGAATCTGCTTGATAGTATGCAAGGGAGCGTTTTATCTTTCTCGAAACAATGTTCGTCTAGAAAATCAAATAAATCTTCGCCTAAGGCATTTACATCTTCTGTAGTGGTTCCACCTTCCTGGTCGAGCACATACAGCGTGTCATCGACACCGCGAACGAGTCTCTTTGACGTATTGTTAATAGCGTTAGCCGCATCATTTAACAGCCTCAGGTTGAACGTGGATGTTTCAGCGTCACCAGACATCGTTGTATCGCGTGCGTAAAATAACAATCCCGTTCAAAGTGATCCTTTATATAGCCGACGGCAACCGGTTGCGAAGAAGAGAGGCGAAGAAAGGCGTGGCCAACGGAATCATTTCTGAGTATTATCAAACTCAAAACAGATAATTTTACGTGAAACAGAAATACGTTATGTCATTTCGTTTTATTTTTTATTCTAAACATGTTAATTGTACATAATCGTGCTAATTTCAGATTACACAAATTTCTGTCTGTTGTTCAAAACCTTCGGGGAACATATACAGTTTGGAGCGACCCACGGTTTAGTGCAGGGCGTCTTGTGCTCGGTTTTCATGTTATGTATTATCTGATAAGCCGAGGGGTAGTACAAATTAGCGAAATGCAACGCCATAATAAAACTGAAAGCGCAATCGTCGGTCGTCATCGAATCTGTTTTTCCGGTTGTGTTACCCCTCCCAACGCCGGCCCTGAATATCTTGAGTTCTTTGTGAAGCATCTCGATGATTGACACGTTCGAAGTGTAATACCCTTCTTCGACGGAGACCGCTATCCTAAAATTCATGTACCCAACGTCGTTCATGTGCTTTATGACATTGTCGCAAATAGCCCTTTTATTTCTCGTGACCATGTAACCGTACATGATTCCCTGAGACTGAACGTCGGCGTAAAACATGAAAAACGCCTTGTTTGGATAATAACTACTCCGGTCACCCCAGGCGCGGTAACAAGCTCTTGCCGAATCCGGGCTCATGTTTCGTTCGATGACCACGAAAAAATTGCATCTGGTAGACACGTGAGTGTTTCTAACCACGGAATCGACGCATCTAACGTACATGTTCTTAAAAACTGAGTTGACGTTCCCCATGTCGGCATGCGTAAGCATCTTTCTGTCAGTAAACGCCAACGTCAAACCGTCCGGACCTTTCCTCACGCAGCATATAGCCGCGGCCGACTGGGAAGCCACATGATACGTAGGATCCAGGTAAACCCAGTAGTACGCATCAGAAGGACCGTGAGGCTCGATGTTTGCGAGGGGGTAGTAAACGTTGATGTTTGTAAACCTGTCCAAAAACCGTTTGTAAAAAGATGACGGTTCGTCCGCATTTATACCGCCGCTGTCCCCAGTACCTCCAGCCGCCGTTCCCTCGTAACCGTCGCCGGTGCCGTCGAACATCTCATTGGGGTGAATAATACCCTGTTCGCTAATAAATGACACATGGGAGTCCGTCATTATTTGCTCGAAAACCTTGTTGTCGTTGCTGTACGTGATGTGGTTGGGGGTGTAAATACACCGGTAGCAGCCGATCTGACCACCGCTGTGCTGGAGGTGGCTCGGATCCATGCAAAACAAACACAGCCTGTACATGTTGACGCCCTTCCCGGCGCGACTGTGTCCTTTCGTCAAGTTTAACAATTTATCTCTGCGAGTGCTGACTGGGCTGCTAAGAAACCCCCCTTTGCAGTGCGTGCGCTGAAACATGGCGCTCAGAGCCGCGATAGATGCGTCGGAAAGGCACAGAAATTCGTCCTGAAACACTATTTCCGAATCGTAGCCGCGAAGCGAATTCGGAAAGTGGCTCGTGCCGTACTTGAGTCTAGATGACGCCGTCCCATCCTGCCTGGTGAGCGAAATGCACTCGTTGTGGCTCTCTATTTTGTATCTACCGTACCGCTCGGGCGGAAATCTTTCGTACAGAGTGGATAGAATGTCGTCTTTGATCGCGGACATGAGGTTTCTTCGGTGCGCGAGCGCCAGTATTTCGACGCCCGGAAACGTAACCATGAAAGTAGCGACGATTGTTCGAATGCACACAGTTTTCCCAAACCCTCTTGGGATGATCGCCAAGTACTGTTCGCCTAGATATCTCTGGATCATATCATTCGTGGACACCGATTCCCAACCGATGTACTTGTCAGTTATCGCCGTAACTAATTTGTTCAAAGTGTACTCGTCCGTGTGGTACCTGCAGTAGTAGAAGAGCACTTCGTAGAAGATAGACTTTTGAAACATTTCGTGCTTGGCGTGAGGCCCGCTCATGGCTTGATCGTGAAACCTCATCACGCACTGAACGTAAGGGTGCAGCTTTTTCAGCAGGCTGTCCAGCGCAGTTAAATGAGATGGATCGTGATAAGATCTGGTGTCGTTGTCACCGTTTGTCCTAACTGGAGCGAACAGTCCGTCGGGACACCAACGGTTTGCGTTTTTTGGGTATAACGTGTAATCGTTTGACTCGCAATACTTTCCGTTTTCGGCCCTCACATCATTCGTGTCAGTGAGTAATCTACTCAGTACGTAGCCTTCCGACAACTTGTACGCCGCTTTCAGAAAAGGGTCCCTATCCATCGCGTTTGGTCCCAGCAACGTGTCCACTTGAGACCACACTCCTCTTCCCGACAAATGCAGTTCAAATGTGCATCCATTAGGCGTTTTAATGCCGTGATATAGATGCTCATTTGTCCGACGCGAAAAACATTTATATTTGCAGTTGGGTGCGACGACGGTGTAATCATCGTAGCCCGATCCGTCAGCACCATCGCGTAAACCGGCGTCACGACTATATCTTTTTCCTTTTTTTGCGGATTTCATATGTAAAACTATGTTGATCAGTAAACACCAGCATACAATGTCGATTTGTTTAAAAAAAACGTATTTTCATATTGTGCGAATCGTTATCAAATGACATTGTTTTCCGCGAAACCTATAGCGTCAAAGAAGGTTGTTTGCGTCGATATGAGGTGGCCGCAAAAACCTTTGGGTAGGTTAGTATCGTCCCCACGACGCTCCGGTTTACCGTTATCTTCGTTTTCTTTGATCTGTTTCGGGCACACCCTATCGGTCCAGCCGATGTCGCTAAAAACGTCTTGTAGTACGCACAGCGGGCACTGAAAGTGCGATTTCATCGGTGCTGCCTCAGATATTGCGCTGGAGGGCACAAACAAATAGCTGTACAGCCTCGCGAATTCGTTCAAGATCATTGGAAATTCTTTTTCTTCTACATATTCACCGTCAGCGTTCAGCTCATCCCAATTGTTGTTTATGAAAAACTCTTCCCATTTTTTTATCACGTTCATCAACTGCATCAACAAATCTTGAGGAGGCGCAGGATCTGTAACGCACGCGTAGTAAATGGCCCTGAGCAAAAAGTTTACCCCAGCCAAGGGTATGTTCATTGGGAGATTAGGTACGTCAAATATCGGTTCAATCGCTCTTTTTATATCGAGTTTTAATTGTTTGATTCTTTCGTCTGATCCGTACCTAAACGATACGCATCTCAACAAATACAATAATTCTAAGCATTTGGGGGTTTGGTTGGTTAAAGCCTTATCGGTATCTTCATCTTTGAGTAATTCGTAATCCATGCTTCCTATTTTTATATAAGTAGTGTAATTATACACATAAAACGAACACCGAAACACAATCATGTAAATTTAAATCCTGTTTAATACGCACGTTCTGTACTCGTTACAGATTTAGATTATATTGTTGTTTAATACAAATTGCATTGTACATCCTTTGTAAACACCAATAATAACATAATTGGCGCAAAAATATTTCTTGAATAATATAATAATTATATATATTGTATTAGCAAACAACGAATGTTATCAGTACATCGTGTATATGTTCGTCATGAAGCCTAAATAAAGCATTTTAGTATAGGGTAAGGTAGTTTCGTATATATATATAATAAGCCTAAAATAAAAAGGAATGACATTTGTTGAATTTACACGTACTTTGCTTGCTAGAGCATGTCGAGGTGGCCAACCGAAGTTCGCAGCAAGAAGAACAGAAAGGAGTCAAATGCCGGCGCAAGTAAGAATAATTTGTCAGCTTCATCAGTATTCACCTTCTCACTCCTCAAACGCTTGCCGGCTCGCTCGTTGTCTGTACACTTATCGTCCTTTTTTTCTTCTTTTGAGCACTCATACTTAGCTCCACCCAATCTGGCCATATCGCGCTTCATATCCCTTATTCCATCCTCGTCGCTATCTTCTATTTCACATTCAAGAACTACCATCCTCCCGTTTATCATTGCGGTCGACTGAAAGGACTCATATTTCTCCTTCAGCTGTTTCTTACGCAGCTGTTTTTCAGTACTCGTTTCGTCTTCAGAGGGCTTCTCTTGGCTGGCCTCCTCGTTTGATATCGGCTTCTTTTTACAACTCGACTCATCTTCAATGGGCTTTTTTGGGTTGACCTTCTCGCTTGATGTTAGTTTCTTCTCAGCAACAGCTTCACTTTCAGAGGGGCTCGCTTGTGTCGCCTCCTCGTTCGATGTTAGTTTCTTCTCAGCAACAGCTTCACTTTCAGAGGGTTCTGACATTAAAAATTCAACATTAAACCATTCGTGTGCGTTCTTGTTATTTATTGTGTTCATACATGTCATTTTGATAAAGCATAGATTTTTATTGCACATTTTCATTTGTATAATCATGTATATATATAATAATACAACAATAAACTAAAGTTTATTTTATAATGCATTTTTCAAAATTCAAGCAGATAAAACTCAGGACAAACACATGACAGTAAACTATTGCATAATATTTTAGGACAGGCGATAAGCCTTGTCGGGTTCTGGGTAAAAGGCTCCGGGATAAACGTTCAATCCTTTGGGTGCTACATTTTTCATTATGTCGGCTGCAATGTTTCTCACAATTTTGCAAATTGTTTTCACGAAGGTGATTTCAGCGCTGTCTCCGTCATCCTGCACGCAGTTGTCGGCGTCGGATCTGTTTCTGAACACGTTTAGCAGCGACATTATCTTTTCATCGAGCACTTCAACATATTTGGTGCAGTTGATGTATTTTGCCGATAAGGCGTTCAGGACTTCAGGAGGCTTTATGTTATCATATATGTCTGTCACATTCCGGTCAATCACCGTGTAAATTCTGAATTTATGAATTATGCAATCATTGGTGATCCATTCAGCTCCGTTTTTATGATCAACCACAGGTGAAATTGACGGTTCAATTAAATCAGGCAGAAAAAAAAGTCTCGACAGATCAACCTCATCATTTTCATCTGTAATGAACGGTTTGATGTGCGATTTGAACTCCGCAGCCACAGTTTCAAAATCTATCGAGTCCGCATTCATGTTGGAGCCCCCTAATGTTTTGAGAACTATAAAATCTATAACGTTTTTGTACCATTCAGGAGCGCTGTCGGTTTCTATATCGTAAACCAAGCTTTTGGCCTTCTTTTGGAAAGCGGCCGCGACGTTGTCGTTTAATTTTGAGTCACCCACCACGAATCCTAGCGTGTTGACCGAGCCGAACGACACGCATTCAGTGTCGACGAAACCCTTTTTCGAAAAATACATGTTTTCACCAACGTTTTGGAAAGTGTTTTTCGCCAACAGGACGTTCATGTCGATGACTTTAGATATCCTGATCAATTCCCCGTCAGGCGAAGTGTTGTTCTTTCGGCATTTAGTACAGAATCCTTTTGTTCTTCTCCGTACAGCCTCGAAGTCCAATTTTCTTTACACTTTTCACACAGAACGCGGCTTCTTTTGTGGACGAATTCGTCCAATATGCTGTGTTTATTCCCAAACCACCGGTTTCTGCGAGCGGGGTTCTCTGACATTTCATCCGCCGCAATCGCCGTGTTGGCAGCAGACTCCGTGTAAAACGATCGCTGAGACACCAGTTCGGATACGTATTGTGGACCGGGGAATTTCTGATCTATCTCGTTTTGGATGATGTAAGAATTAGTACCAGCAATGAACTTGCTTTCTACGTTGTCGACCTCCGAGTCGCTCTTCCTGTACACAGTGTATCTCACGCCAAAGCAAAGAATGTGTATCACTGTCGAGGTGTCTATGTCTTCACCGGTCTCCGATATAGGGTGGGCTAGCATGCTGATGCCCGTTGTCGACATCATCATGGCTCTCACTAGCACCTAACACGTTATTGCCCCAAACAGCTTCAATGTCTCTAACGGCGACTTCCACGATAGATTCAGAGTATACGTATGCATAGTGTAAGTTGTTCTCAATATATGTAGATGGATCCGTCGTCAATGGTACGTTTTTCTGCAGGACAGAAATCGGGCAACTCGGAGCCGTCTGCATTTTGCTACAAAAATAATAGCGAGCCAGACGCGGCCACTTAAAATATTACAACGTAAGAGAAATATTCATACTAACTAATAACGACAAACTATAGGGTTTAACGTCTCCTAGGTTCCTCTAGGGATTCCTATACGGCGATGACAAAACTGAAAAAGTGAGGCCGCTTAAATAGCATTCTAATAGCGATGATCGGGTTGTTTACATGCAAAATAGATCAGATCCTGAAGTTGAACAAAAATCAGCGCAACGTTTACGCGAAGTGAAGGTCTAAACTAAAGTCTGCGCGCAGAATAATACAATGCAATGCGAAGGAGTAGGTGGGGAATCGATAAATGACTGCGAGTATAAATATAAGGGTGTCGCCTTTAATATTTGCGGCTATTTGAGCGCCGCTTAATTGTGTGAGTTTTGTTAACTACATTTAATACATTAATTATATAGCTTTATTTAAAATCAGTTGTTTGAAGAAACTATATTTTTTTAAGCAAAACTGAATGAACATTATGGATATTTTTTATTAATGTTAGTTGGTCGCACCAAGTTGAACGCCATCTTCTTTTTGTTCTTCATTGCTGAATGTCTTGATGCTCTTTATCGATGAAAATGTAATTACAACATACGTTTTCATTCACAATGCTATTCTCATATTTATCGTCATCGCGTTCATCGTCAGTTCCAATGCGTTGGTAAGAGTCACGGTTGAATTCACTAAAGTAGTGATTCATCTCACTCTCAACGCTGGAGGTCCTGTCGTTGTTTCGCTTACAATAGCAGCACAATGTTCTCATCAGTTTTAAGTAGCAGCTCTCCATGTTTAAAAAGCGATTACAGGGTTACGTATTTAAAAGTGCAGTCTAAACCTCCAATTTACTACTCTTGTTTGGCTATCCCGCATGTAATGGCTGAAGATGGAACGGTGAATGACTTAATAGGCAAGCTTGATAGTTGCTCCCATATTAAATTAGCTTTCTTTTATAAACATAGAAGTGTAGGAAAAGATGAAGATGAGAACGACACGCCTGTCGTTGTACAATGCAAGGCGATGCGAAAACATATTCCAGGTGTGGTCACCGTGTTCACCCTCAAGTACAAATCGCACGCGGACTTTGATAAGGACATACACGAAAACAACAGACAGATGGTGTTTCCAAGACGACACCTGACGCTCGTGCCGCACACTCTACGTCTAGTTTGCGCTCATAAGCGGGGCGGCATGAAAACCAACAGAACGCTGGAAATTTCGAAACCTAGAATCATCACTGCGCTCATCAAGTGCTTCCTTAAAATGTCGCTGGATCCCGTCAGGTGGTACGTGATGTGCGCAATAAAAGCCGCGGACGAAGACGTGGCTACACTCCCTGTTCTGAAAACCGTGATAGACGAATACTATAAAAGCGTGGCCAGCATCGCCGATCAAAATAGCACAACAAACAAGGCGATGCTGAGTGACATCATGAAACTTTATTCGACTGTGATAGAAGCCGACACCAGTCGGTTTATAAATTATGCTACCGAATACACCAACATTGTCAAAACTGTCGTTGAACGCATAAATACTGTGTATGACGAATTCAACGACAGCGTTGAGTCCGTCGGGTGCGGAACGGTGACCTACGCCAACCTTTTGTTCCACGAAATGATGAACAAAAGATACAACTCCATTCTTTGCGTTCTAAAAGACGCGGGGCACGCCGAATACGCAATAGAAAGTGACCGGTCTATGCTGATAGACTACAACAAAAAACTTATAACTGTCAACGATCACGGTACGGCGCACATAAAAGCGCACATACAAAACACCGCCAGGGTTGTGCGGTACGACGCCAGCAGGCACGGCCTTATAAGCTTCATCTCCCTTATTTCATCTTCATCGTCGCTACCTCCTATTTCAACTTCAAGAAACGCCTTCATCCCGTTAATCAATTATCTTCATCGTCGCTACCTCCTATTTCAACTTCAAGAAACGCCTTCATCCCGTTAATCATTATGGTCGGCTGAAAGGCCTCATAGATCTCCTTCGGCTGTTTCTCAGTAATCGCTTCGTCTTCAGAGGACTTCTCTCGGCTGGCCTCCTCGCTTGATATTGGCTTCTTTTTACAAATCGACTCGTCTTCAGAGGGCTTTTTTGGGCTGACCTCCTCGCTTGATGTTAGTTTCTTCTCAGCAACAGCTTCACTTTCAGAGGGTTCATTATGGCTGACCCCATCGCTTGATGTATCCTTCTGCTCCGCAATCGTTTCTTCTTTATATGATTCGTCGTTCGTCGTTAGCTTCTTCTCAGCACATTGTACATCTGCAGCTGAATTGTCCTCGTCGCGTCCATTCACAATTTGGGTGTTTACTTCTTGATCAGTTGTTTTGGAATCGGCACAGTTGTTGTCGCTGGGATTTAACGCTTGAACTTCATGTACTGCATCTTTGTTGGGATCGTGAGCGATGGAAATGGACTTGGATTTCTCTCTGCATTTCTTCGACATTTTGTTAACCTGAACGTTAACGTTATGATCGTTTTTGCAGTGCGCCTGAAGCTTCCCGTTGATTTCGTTTATTGTTATCGTCGGTGCGATAATTGTATATTCGAAAGTAACTTGTGTTTTAATAGTAGTATCAGTCTCGTTTTCAAACTGGTGAACGATATTCAGCAACTCCAGAACCTCCTCAGGGTCAAAGTAAGATTTGTCGTATTTGTCAATGCGAACGTTGATTGCGGTTTTACATTGAGATAGATCAATATTGTTCATAGTTTTCTAAACGCAATGTATTTTTTCATGTAATACACCGCTTAAAGAATACACGACTGGGGCGACCAGTTCTGGTTAGACTTTAATATCCGAGTGTAAAACGACTGAGCGCTGGCGGCTTTATATACTGTATCGAGTGGTCGTCGATCCGAGTCATGCGCAGACTAAAATGTTCAGAAGCTGAACAAAATACTTGTGTGTAAATTATCTACATCGCGACCTATCCAATTTCTTAATTATAAATCTATCCCACGCGCAAATATTAAATCCGTTTGTCATCTGCAGCACAACCTCGCTTTCAAGTATATAAATTATTTTTAAAAGCGAAATCGTATCATATTTTGAACTCGCAGTTTTATTATCGCATTTACAGCTCACAACTCAGTGGATTCCGCGTAAACATTTGCGGTAGAAAACATAGTCTTTGTTATCGTTTATTGTTTTTCCCGTCAATGAAGTGCGAAAAAACGACCCAAACTGAATACGTTTTTATAATTTCATTGTTTCGAACGAATAACCAGAGACCTGTGGACCATTCGAAAACAACCTCGTTATTGTACAATTTTATAGTCCTGTCGTCTTCTATCCCGATAAATCTATTATCGGGAAGCCGCTGAGGGGTATACGCTTTAACACCTACGTACGTCATTAGTACAGCATAAAACGACGCACGCAACAACCTATTGACAATTTTTTTTAAAATTCGCATCCGTTTCACTTTCGTTAATTCTAAATGGTTGCGCCAGCTCGGTTATCAACATTTTCCCGTACAGTTCACCTGACATCGCGTTCCACACCAAACCCCTCAGTGTCGTAGATGAAACGGGCATATCATCAGCAGTGTACTCTATAACCGGATCCCCGTACGGCGCTATTATAGCCACCATCGCTACAAGCAAGCCTCTCGGCGCTAACTTTTGAGTGTCAGTTCGTAACCTGCAAGCGCGACTCAGCAGCAGCTCTTGAAGGGTATCTTCGTAGAGCTGAACATGCGGGCTGACGAATAAAGAAGTCGCTATGCCGTGATGCTCGTCGCGCGACGACCAAGGGACGCCACGGGACGATAGCTTGGCGCGACGTAAACCGTCGGCGTAATTGAGCACAAAACGTCTCCGCATCAAGGCGACGTTGGCTATGAATAGACCGTCCCAGAATAAACTCGGTGATACATGCAACGCCTTTTTGGTCCGTAACCAGGCTTCTTCTTTACTGTCCATAGAAAATTTCTGCGACGTGACGCTTTCGCGAACGCCGGCCATCAAAAACCTCCCCAGGCTTTCTAGACAAGAAGATGCCCCGGTTACTGAGGCTATAGTCTCGCTTTCTCTCATTCTCCACTCGTCTATACCGGCTTCCCAACTCTTGCGTCGCATTTGGCGGAACCGCATTTCCTCTTCCATCGCAGCCAACCTCGGGGAGTCGTCTACAAATTTAAAATGGCTCCCTGGAGCGGATTCTGGCGTTTTCAGTCGCGTCGACAGTCTCGTGGTAGCGTAAAACACCTCGAGAGGACACAATTTTGTGACGTCCTCTTTTGAACGAACCATATCACTGACATGTTTGCTGCTCGTTACATCTTTAGAGATTAATGAACGGCTGGCCGTACCTTTGTTGACTGAAAAAATTGCTTCAGAGCTGAGGGCTGGGAAGTTTTTATTATGGATGGTGTTTTCTGCATGTTCTTCATCATCGTTTTTAACATGGGAACGCGCAACGTCGTCAACGGCTACAGGCGTCGACTCGTCAGCGGTATCGTTAACAGTGAAATACTGTCTTAGTATTTGTATGCTCGTTTCTATCATGTTCCTTACATCCGTCTTGTTAGTATATTAATTTAGATACATTATGAGTTTACCATTAAAACCGCTAACAGCCAAATACATGTCTAATATGCAATACTCTCATCATGGGCGCGAGTACATCCTCGCGTAACAAAAAAAAAGAATCCAAATACGTGTGTGGAGGTATATTTCCTTCCAGTCCAACAACAAACGAAAAGGAAAAGAAAAGCAGCAAACAGAAATATAACAAACTCGTAGAGCAAAACAATGAGATAATGGACTCCGCTGGTCAAAACGATAAAACTGACACAGCGAAAGCTAAAAACGTCATGGACGGCGACTACACTCAGTCAGCAAAATGGGAGCAGATCGTTCCTCAGTACGTGATCACCAGACATTGCATCGGATGCGAGAAAAATGGGTATTCCATGAACAGTATCAAGACGGATAATATTAACCCGTTATCTATATCCAACATAAAAACTATTTTTATGAAGAGACTATCTTCGTCCGGAATAACGCGTATGATGGACGATGATGTGCTGTTCGAGAAACTTGTGGATGATCACATCTCTAACCACATCAACAAGCCCATCGACGACAGTTATGACATTTTAGTCAAACTTTTAACTGGCAATATCGGATAATTGTTGTGTGATGATTATGAACGATGTCCAGTGTAAATATGTATAACAATACATATACTTATACGATTAAAATATTTTGTGTTTATACAAAGAAAACTATAACACGTGTGTTCAATTTGCGTTCGTTTAATGTGTGTTATATATCATTCAAAACATGTTTCAAATGCATACGTTATACGGTAATTTCAAACAATAAACTTACATATTCTTCATTTCGTAAATACATAAACAGTAATTTCTATCAGGTTTTATTTAGTTGTCCAAAGACATCAAGTCCGTTCACATAGCAAACAATTAAATGTTTTAGCGATAATTATATAAGGTTTTATTTAGTTGTCCGAAGACATCAAGTCCATTCACATGGCGAAAATTAAATTCTGCAAGTTTTATTTAGTTGTCCGAATACACAAGTCCGGCTTATAGCATAGTAAACTAAATGTTTTACGATAAGTGTAAAGAGGCTAAAACCTAGCTATTTCCATTCATCCATGTCACATTCACTCTCTCTTTTTCTCTTACGTTCATCTTTATCGCGGCGCTTCTTTTTCTTTTTGTGTTGAAAATCTTCTTGTTCTCGGTCTTCTTGGCGTTCATCGTCATCTTGATCTCGTTCTTCACCTCTGTCACGACGTTTCTTAATTTTCTTATGATCCTTTCCATTATGAACATCTTGTTCATCGCCGTCCTCACCTTTATCACGATGTTTCTTATTTTTTTTATGTTCCTTGCTACTACCAACCCCTTTCTTTTCACGTGTTTGTCCCTTACATATTTCAGTGGATTGAATGCGGTCCTCACCATCTTCTACCCTTTCTGTTGTTTCAGTTTCCTTTTCTTGAATGGTATCGGCGATCACCAGCGGTGGACGGTCGTTATCATAGTCATCGTCGTCGACCGTTTCGACTATCGAATTGTCGGGTCGTGAAAACTTATTTTCAAAATCATCATCTTTGTGATCTGAACAGTCCATATCGATATTTTTGCTGTTAAGTTTATCAGGGGTTTGGAAAAGCCTCCGCCTGTGCGATATTGAAGTCGCGTCGGATTGTTCGCGTTCATCCGTTTCTTCTTTGTTTTTTCGAAGAACCGGCGTTTCCATCGTCGCTCGTTTCAATTTTTTTTTCACTGGAGCGTCGAGCAATTCATTGTCGTTTACGGGTTTTAGGTTAGAGTCTCTGCTAGGAGAATTTGATAAGGCTGGTCTTTTTTTCGAACTCGGACCAGCTTCGCTCGAATCATCGTCATCGCTGTTGTTCACCCGTCTTTTGTTGCGTTCCGGATGGGTCTTAGCTTTTTCTTCATCGCTATCGTTTGAGTTGTAGTTGCTTTCATTGTCGTCACTATCGCTACCATCGCGACTGCCAGTCTTATCGTAGACATTTTTCACCGATGAGAAAGGATGCTGCGCACTTTTGAGCGACATTCTGTAAGAAGATGGATCATCAAACATTACACTGTCGTCGTCTTCTTCTTCCTCCTCTCCGGACCCCTCATCGCGATCACCGCCAACAATCCCGTTTCGAATAACGCCGCCTCGGTCGAGACAAGCGGCTTCTCTGCAAATTTCCGACAGTGAAATTGGATCTTTTATCGACATGAACGCTTTTTCAATCAGCGTGTGGATTCGACAGATGTCTCCCGCTCCCGACAGCAAATGGTTAAGAAATAATATCACGTCGTCGAGTTCGGGTTCGTAATAACCCGCGTTTTCTGGATCATACCCCATGAACGCCGTAAGACCTTCATATAGTTGTTTTGCGGCAGATTGAAATAAGCCACACACCGCACTGACAGACTTCGTCGAAGTCTCGACAAGATTTTCAGCCACAACGATCAAATGTCCAGTCGTTCCTATCCCAAACACACCATCTTCATCCATTCCGGTTCTTTTACCAACGACGCTGACGGGAATGTACATTCCATTCAATCGCCGCGAGGCCATGTAAGTCCCGCCGTCGCTTGAAAACAATCTTTTGGGTTGAAAATCGACCATCCCAATGGCATGGAAATGACTGTCCGATCCGATCATTTTGGCTGTGAAGCTGACTGGTTGTACAGTGGCAGCTATTATTACAGGTCCGTTTCCGGTAACAAGTTGAGCTGGAACTATAGACATGTCCGTGGATCTCTCGGGAGGACAGGTCGACGGCAACAATTTGTGCCCCTTGCCTACAACCATGCACATTTTAGGCAGGGACACTCCGTCGAAATACTCGCTGGCGTTTGCTTCAAATCCGTAGTGATGTAACAAGCGGCAAAGAGTGTACAGGTCTATAAAATCATCTATTGTTTCTATCACTATGTCGGACGATCGGCAAAAGGAAAGCCGATCGTACACTCTGTCTCTTAGGAACCTATTGAATAACTTGTTTTCGTCGAAATTGAAACCCTTATAGGCTTTCATCAAGGCTTTATTTATCCCTGTTTTGATTGCAAAAATTTGTTTTTCAGATGCCCCCCCTGATCCATCGCCGCCTCCGTCATCCCGCATTGCCGATGTGGTGATGATGGCGATGGACGAACCATCCCCGTCCCCGCTTGCTGTGCTGCAGGGTTTTAACATGCCCAGCAAACACTTAACCTTCGTTGTGGCTTTTTTATAGACATC
Source organism: Elysia chlorotica (assembly GCA_003991915.1). Taxonomy (NCBI): domain Eukaryota; kingdom Metazoa; phylum Mollusca; class Gastropoda; family Plakobranchidae; genus Elysia; species Elysia chlorotica. Next base: position 14,812 of record RQTK01001204.1, on the reverse strand, counting down.
CATTTCCATTTTGGTTACAGTTTGCTCTCCCGAAGCGTCGTTAAAGGTAACCACAGTGTCGGCTTCGTCGTCGAATATTTTTGTTGGAACGAGACACACCTTGCCGACCACGATATTAGTTCTATTCATGGATTCTATAAACTGTCCAAGTCTCATTTTACCTAGTGATTTCATTATTTCAGCCATCGCACTTCCCGAATTGGTAACAAAAGCAGACATGTCCATATTTGTGACACAACAAATTTTTGCTAAAAACATTATCACTGCTGACTTTAAATACACGACGGAGAGCATGCCCATGTTCCCTTTCGGCATTCCCCCGCAATTGTCGGTGAACACCATTTCCACTTTTCTAGCGTCCAGTTCGGAACAATGAGTTATTTTGAACCCGTGAAACTCCGTTGCGACGTCTTTATCGATGTCGTCGAGCATGGCGGCCAGGTTAAGCACGATTTCTTTTTTAGTGGGGTTCCCTTGAACTTTGGAAAATTTGTTTTTATATTCCTTACTGATTGCCGTGTGAGCCATCGTCAATGTGTATGATTCGTCGACGGGCATTCTTTTCGCGACGCCACCTTTTCCGAAAACGGGGACGTCTTTTTGTTTTGCCCGAATATTTCCTAGAGGTCCGCCCCCCGAGTTGTATTCTGGCGCCAGTATCACCGTCATAGACGCCGAAAGCGGCATCTGCGCGGCGGCCGTTCTGTTTTTGACCGTGTCCGATAAGTGTACATTGTCGGTGTACGCGTTTGTCCACACCAGGGCGCACGCATTACATCGACACTTTGCGCAAGCAGCTGATCTGGTGTTAAATACCATGTTAGCCTTGGCAGGCGAAATTCCCATTTGTAGCTTTTTCATGAGATAAAGCGTGAGGCCGCACACACCCCTTGACCATTTCGATCCCGTTGACTGGAGGTTATACAAGCAACTTTTTGATAGCATTCCAAATTTGAGTTTGGTTTTCTTCCCCGCATCCGAACTGGACAGCCAGGCTACATTGGAAGCGGTGTAAGGACCAAGCATAGATCCCACAAAAAAGGACCACGCTACTTCCTTTTCACAGTTCAAAACGTACTTGTAGTCTTGAGACGCGAACGAAAAGTTCATTGTTTTGTATACCATTGACGCGGCGAAATGGGCCATCGTCTCGTCACCGTCTTCGAGTTTGCTTTGTGTTATGGCCGTAAGCGTTCGCTCCTCGAATTCCTCGTTCAGGTAGCAGTATCTGTCCGCAAAAGCCTTGTGTCTGTCCCCTGATACGCCGAGCCCAACGCGGTAGCACATTCTCAAAATTTTTCTGTACTCCGCGATGATGCCCGGGCTGCACTGAACAACATAGTGCACTTTCTTGTGATGCAATATCGCTTGCGGGTCTGCGCGAGAAACATCTTTTTCATCATTCGCGGCGCTGTTAGCGTTAAACTTTTCGGCCAAGCTGAACACTGCAAGGACGGGGTTGTGGTCGCCTCCTAGAAAGGTTTCCGATTTACCGTCTGATGGGACGAAATGCGAATAATGTAGATGGAATCGTTTTGTTTTAATCATTCGCATCAATTTTATGCCGCACATGGGCATCACTAGACAGCAGTTTTGGTACTTCTCGTACCAGTTATATTCATCATCTTCTGATCCCCCAGCCGTTTTTCCGTTGTTTGCGGTTTCAAAATCCCTCTCTATTATTCTCGCTTTAACGTTGTCAGGAACGTCAATCGGGCTAACGTCACTGGGAAAACGCTCATCGTTATGACTCTCCAACGATTTGGCAAACGTTTCCATTTCTAACCTTACATTAGTTACTTCATAAATCCAATCTAAAATTGAGGAGACATTGTTCTCTCCGACCCACTCCGCAGTCATTGGCAGATGTCGGTCCAGGTAGGGGCGCGTTTCGGGATACATCGTATTAGGTAACGCTGAAGACAGCTTCACGATGGCAGAAGGGATCATAATCCCGCCGCTGCACCCGAGTACAGGGTAGGATCCTCCCGTCGCCAGCGCAAATCGGTTCTCATTGCTGAAGAGAGAAGAAGTGCTCACCACAAAAGCGTACAACGATGTGTTCAGAAAAGTAGTGTTCTGTGATGAGAACTGCAACTCCTTTCCCTTCACTCTATCGCTCGATCCAATGTTTCCGCTCGCGCCTCCCCCAAAACCAAAGGCTGAAGAGGATGAAGCGGTTGATGATCCGTACATGGAATGCATGGCTCCAACTTGTCTTGTAAAAAAAATGATTTAAGATGTTTAAATGGTTTTCACTTTAAAAATTCGAAAAGGAAAACATCTCAATTTTTGTGGTACCTGCGAGACACCACGGACACGTCTATAGTTCCAGCTCACACAAATAGCCCAACGTTCACCCTATATATACGCGTTCAACAAATAGGAAGGGTAGAGGTGGTTTGTTTATGTTATTGTTGATATTTGGTCAGATTCTGAACATAAACAAAATTGACGCGGCAAATATATTTACCTTCATGCGTGTTATTTTATGGTTAACAAAATAAACATATATTATATATATGACCCTCTATAGTTGCTTGTTTTATTTCTCGCCGTATAGGAGTCCCGAGAGGAACGGGTTCGTCTCTCATAAAAATTCTATGGGCTAAAAAAATAGGATCAGTTTGAAACGACTTTTCTATGTCGTTGAGAGTAGCCGATATACCCTTAATGTTAGCTTCGTCGGAATTTTCATCACCATCGTAATCTTTATCGAAACCACTTGGGTGCATAATGTTTTGTTCGTATAATGTTGTCATTTCCCGGTTTATGAACGAATCCAAATCGCCGGGCGATGTGCTGTGGTTGCGAAGCCATTTTTCTTCTTGTTGCCGTTTGAAGGCTCGTCTCGTGAGAACATGTGGTTGTTCGTACATTTTTTTGAAAAGAGTAACAGAAGTTATCGTTGATAGGTATATTTTGAATTACGTTTAATACTTTTGAAGATGAAGTATAAAGATTAAATGTATGCACAACAACAATAACAAAACCGATGCACAAATAGTAAACACTGCAACATAAATACATCAATTCAACATACAAAGACATAAAGTAGTGTTGTAACACGTTTAATACAATACATGTTCATATAAAATCTGTTCTTCAAATCCTTTACTGTTTAGCGCTTTTACTCTTCTGTGAACCATCAGCCGGTGAATCGGCGCGCCTTTTTGCAGCTACAGCGGCGACAATGTGCGACTTTCCCAATTCATGTTGATTGCAAATTCCAACCTGTTGCTTGAAGTCATCAGTCCAAATTTTCATCTGCTGGGAGACGCGATTGTTTAAATCGCCGTCAGTAGATGTAGACTCTAACGAACTGTCATTTCTGAACGAGGCGTCGCTAATGTTTTTAGCGTTGTCCATGTATAAATTGACTAGTTTACCCCAAGAGTCGAAGGTTTTACACACATGCTTGTATAGCAGATCATGAATTTTCAAAAACAACACCTTTTTTCCGAATTTCATAACGCATGGACAGTTCATTTTGTTTACAGCAGAACGCAGATCAATCGGGACGTTCGTCAGAACCGAGTGAGGACATTGAACGATGCTCAGGCGAGGGATGTATTTCAGCAAAATGGATTCGTGTTTTTCGAATCCAGCTCCGTTTTGCAGCATTGGGACGAATCCGATGTAGAAATCTAACGACTTGGTTGTGACTGGAACAAAAATTGAATGGAAAACCAATTTGTCTTGACAAGCGTCCCACATGCACCGAATTGTCTTTGGCTGCGCAGACTTTATCATTGTCTCTTGCTGTATGATAAAGTTGCGCCTACCAACGCCCACCTCATTCAAGCTGGTCCGCGGCGTCGGCGGCCGTGAGTTCAAGACGAATTCTTTCGTTCGCTGCTTGATCGTCAAATTTACCGGAACAGACTCTTCTGTACCCGATATTGACATCGTTGGCGGAGGCGTGTTCACCTTCTGTTTTGAAACACACAATTCCATTGTTACGCAGTCTGCAACGTTGTCGAAGTTCTCACAGAAAGGGTTCAATATTTTCATTGACTCGTCCAAAGTGAACGGAATCAGTTTTTCATTCATATCATTCACATTACGATCACTCAACTCGCTATTGTCATCAAGCGATATTGACACAGCAAAATCCGTGCTGATAATAGCATTGCTGTCGTAGCCGATTTTTTTTATCATAACTCGCTCGAACGTTTTTTCATCGGGCTGCACTTTTGTGTCCACGTTTATACCTTCGCCGCTGCCGAGAACAAGGCACAAGACCTCTTGATCATCGTTATGTTTTGTGTAGTCTATGAGTCTGAATTATTTTTTTAAGTAATTATTCACATGCATAGGCTTTATAAAACGCTTATTTTTACCATTACACTATAGCATAACATAAACGTTAAATTCTAAGACAAAAGCTCTTACTTTAATTCACGTTGCTAGTGATACTTTTTTGTTTTTTTTGTGGACAAAACTTCTTCTTTTTTGAACCATACTATCTAAAATTTTTTTCATAACGTCGGCATCACATTCCCTCATATTTTTATAATGCCCATTCATATCTGATACTATAATGTCTTTTCCAGATGAATCGCGCAATTTGTTAAAGCGCTTAACGACTAGAAGAGAGTACATTGGAATCAGATTACCCAGTTTGCCGTTCAACTCTTTTGTAATGCGTTTTGACAAGTTGGCCAGAACGTTGCTATACGTTTCTTTTAACTTTCGTATGTTTAATTCTGGTATATTTTTTTAAGTAATTATTCACATGCATAGGCTTTATAAAACGCTTATTTTTACCATTACACTATAGCATAACATAAACGTTAAATTCTAAGACGAAAGCTCTTACTTTAATTCACGTTGCTAGTGATATTTTTTTTGTTTTTTTTGTGGACAAAACTTCTTCTTTTTTGAACCATACTATCTAAAATTTTTTTCATAACGTCGACATCACATTCCCTCATATTTTTATAATGCCCATTCATATCTGATACTATAATGTCTTTTTCAGATGAATCGCGCAATTTGTTAAAGCGCTTAACGACTAGAAGAGGGTACATTGGAATCAGATTACCCAGTTTGCCGTTCAACTCTTTTGTAATGCGTTTTGACAAGTTGGCCAGAACGTTGCTATACGTTTCTTTTAACTGTAGCACATGAGAGGCTGTCGGCTCAGTCAATGGCTTGTCGGTCGTCTTGTATTCGAGGCAAATCAAACAGCATTTAGGGACATATATAACCGCATCTGCTCTCCTGGACATCGCCTGTGACCGCTCGGCTACAACCTCTGTAAAAATATGAATAGGCGTGTTACCGTCCGCCAGCCTGGTTTTTTTTATTATGTTTAGCACGAGTTCGTAAGGAACTCCATCTCTTTTGGCTGATTGCTTCGTACTGGTCCAGAGATCTCCCACTGTAGTGAAAAAAATCTTCAAACTGTTTTGAAAAGCCTTGTGGCGGGCTATCCCTCGAATGACAGCGGTTTGCTCGTTCAAGTCTCCAACTCTAGCCTCCGCGCAGTACGATGATACATTGTAAAACTGTTTCAAGACATTCTTTCTCTTCGTCTGACGATCGACGCCATTCCCCTTCTTCTTTTTCCGCTGCGATGGAAGGTCCAACTGAACCTCACGACCAGCTGAGGCGCCTGCAGAACTATTCTCGCCAAGCTGGCGATCGTGATCGGATGTACTTTCATCGCACAAACTATCGTCGCCTTGATCTTCAACGGGAATATCAGGAACGACGTCGGCAACGGCGGTCACCGCTTGCGAATGAGACTCATGTTGAAATGAGGACGTCGGCGCCGTCGCACTTGCGGCAACCAGTTGTGACAATGGAAAAGAATGATCCGTTGAAACATTTACGCTGTTATTATTTTGTCCGACCCAAAATTCAACAGCGCCTGGAAAACCGTTCTCAGCATGTGAAGAATGCGGCTCGTTATCGCAATAACAAGGAAAATTTGAGTTCTGACTCCCATATTGAGAATGAACAGTACGCTGCTGAAGCCGTTGACGGTAAATCAGATGACCGTCATGATGAATTCTTTCATGATTATGATGATGGTTGCGACAATGGTTCTCGGGTTGAGCCGTCGGAGATGGATTTACGATACGATGATGAACAAAAGAAAACGTCTGCTGTTGACACGCACAGATCTCCGCTGCGCCCGAGAAAATTCGACAACAACGCTGATCATACGCGCAAGAAGCCATCATCGGGGTCTGCTGTCGCTGCTGTACGAGATGTAAATGTTGAACCTGGGTCGGACTTGACTGAACGGGCGAGGGACATCGTTGGACGTTTGTACGGTTTTCCGTTTGATGAGTCATCATGTTTAAAACTGTCACGGTCGCAAACTGAACCTGGAATCTTCAGTGCCGAAACCAAACGGAAAACTAATAAAAAAGATTTTTGCGCGGGATTAAATTCCCTTCGAGTGGTCGACGCTATCAACGATTGTCAGCATACCGACGAGACTACGCAAACAGCTTGGATCAGCACAATAACGAGGAAATATTTAGATATTCGCGACGTGGGTCCCGGGAACGTATGGGTCGTAAAGTCTCCAATGGGAAGTGGGAAAACGACTATCTTTTCCGAAATGTGCGCGAATTTTAGACGGATTTTGGTAGTTTCGTGTAGGAGGTCGTACACTGATTTTTTGTGCACAACCTTACCCGAATTTCAAAATTACCAAGATGTGCGTGGTAGCATAAATCCATCGGATCACCCCAAAATTGTTATACAGTTGCAGTCGCTTCGCCGCATTAAAGGACTATCGAAGGGAATTTTCGTGCACGCCCAGTGGGATTTGCTCTACATCGACGAGCCTGACGGTGTGTTTAAGGAAATATGCTCCGCTCTTGGCGATTGGAACGAGCGCAAAGTGCACGCGCAAGCTTTGACCACTCTCGTTTCGTGTATTCCGAGAGTGGTGGTGAGCGATGCCTGTTTCGCCCCGTGGCACCTACGGCTGCTCCGGACGCATCTCCTTAGCAACTTGCCGCACAAAATAATATCTTGCACCGTGAACAATTACGTACCGCGGACGCACGATGTGCGAATATATGAATCGTGCTCTCTAAGTAGATCGTATATGGATTTAAACTTTGTTAAACATGGTATTAAGAAAGCTCTCGGCGACGAAGAATGCGGTCTGATAAACGTTGACGACGTTTTGCTCGGTAAGACGTCGTCAGCGTCAACAGACCTTTACGCTGAAGCCTTTTTGATGGCATTTAACCACGAAACGTCGCTGAATTCCCCGAGTCGCGAAAACGATATGTCGTTTTGTTTGTTAGAAGCCCTCAATCACGGGTTGAAGCCGCTCGTTATATGCAACACAAAGCGGCAAGCGCATCTCGTTCGCGACGTAGTGGTTAAGTTCTTGCTGCAAAAAGGAACAATACAGCCTGTCGACGTGAGCGACGAAGTCGTTATTATAAGCGGAGACACGCCGCCTGATGTGCGGAAAAATTTGATGCATAATCTAAAAAAGAAATTACTAAGGTGCAAAGTTTTCATTTATACAACGGCGTTCAAAGTCGGTATTGATATAAATTTTGATTGTTTCGACGAAGCGTATTTGTTTGTCGATCAGCTGTCTCCGATTAACACGCCGTCAATAGTAGACCTGTTTCAGTGCGTGGGTAGAAGCAGGACGACAAACATATTAAACGTTTTCGTCAACGTGTCCCGTCACAAAAAATGTAGCGACGATGATCCTATCGGGCAGCACACTGTCGATACCATGCCCCCAAAAGCACCTTATCCGGTTACGCTCGACGAGAGACAACAGTTGGATGTGCTAATTCATCGGGTGGTAAAAGTCGAGAGTAGTATCAACGGCGATCCCTTCTTGTTCAGAGCCGTCCTGCTCGAGCTTTTTAATAAAACTATAGCCGCATCGTTTGTCAGAAAACCTCCTTTTCCCATAACAATAACTGAGGTTCCAGCCGTGAAAGAAATGTTGGTAGACGCGTGCCACAGGGCATTCACGGCGAGAATATCAACGTTGACGACCTTGTCGCCGACGACTTTTGACAGGTTGTTTCCGTCAAAATTAACAAAAAAATCTGTCGTTAAAGACATTGAGAAAGTCTTGGATATAATAGACGGGTCTGTCGGCAACAGTTTGTATATTCTCAACTCTATGAACTGCGGCGTAGTTAAAATGTGGGCTCAGCGGCTGGACAAAGACGTTGCTGAATTCGATATAGCTCCCTCGGACGTTCTCGATTTCGATAAGCAAGCTTGGGCGTCCGTAACAGAACGGGACTTGGTTCGAAGGATCGCCGAGTCGCTTTTCGGTAACTGCGGGAATGCGTGCGTGCGAACGGTTGATAAGTTTGAATGGGTTTTGAATGCGGTGCAGACAAAAATGGTCGACAGTAACATAGATTTCGAATCTGACGTCGTCACTGAACTAGGGAGACTTTACGTAGACCCATACTATCCCGACGGAATTTGCCCCTTGAAAGCCTTGCATATTATGGCCAAACGTTTTAAAATGCGTGTAGCTAAGGACAATGAATTTTGTCGTTTGATAATTCCGCGCAAAACAGAACTGTACAATTTTGACTTAAATAGAATGGTGGCGATGCTGTTGTTGTAATGAATTGAATTTTCTATAAAATTTTGCCATTTAATGCAATGATTATGTCCGATGTGTTTTTTACGAATTTCTACTTTTTGAACAAGCTAATTGTGATAACATTAAAATGAGTTTAATAAATGAACAATTAAACGAAGTTTTCGTTGGTTATTCAATGTTTAATACATGTTTCGTTTAACCACATGATTGCGCGGTACAAATAAAGCCATATTTATTAATTTCAGATGTTATATGTGCATAATATGTAAGTTACAGTGCAACAAATAATACAATTCATTGCGGATTATGTACTATAACCATAATATATTATCTGTAGATACATCAAGAACCAAAGACTTCATCGATAAAGTTTGATAACAAAGGGTTCATTGATAAAGCATAGTCAATTTGGCAACAAATAATTTCATTTCATTAAACGCATACATACACCCATTCTTCACCCAAAGTTTAGTATATACTTTCAGTTTTCGATATCAAATCGTCAATGATATCACTCATTAAACCCATTTTAGACTCCTTCACACTCAAGAAGTTGAGAAAACGTACTTTGCGTGGTATGTTTTCTATGATCTCATCATACAGCGCTTGGTATTTATAATCAATGTTACTACACCAATGAGAATTATATTGTTCTTTGAACGCATCTTGACAACGCTCGTACATGATGTGCTTGTGTTGAGGCAGTGCATACAGGTACACATACCTGTGTATTGGTATATCAAAAAGGTCAATAACGTCATGGAGTATGTTTTCTTGAGTAAAGTCTATCCAATCGCCCTCTTTGGACATTTTAATGAAAATTTCCTTTTCAGACCACATCGATCTTTCAACGAGCACTACGGCGCGTCGGGCTAACAAATCCTGTTTGATTGGATCGAAAACCGTAGTTTTTAACATCTGTCTGTATGTTAACACAACCATAAAATGATATTTGAACCGGTTGTCCATGCCGTGATCTTCATTGTCAAAATAGTTAGTACCGCACCAGTTGCTCCATTGTTCAGCTTCGCAGACACCGACTAACGACACTGGAGAATGTTGAGCCAAAGTATCGCAGATTAGAGTGGTTTTACCCGATTTAATCGGGCCTTCAATAGACACGAATCTGGCTTTTTTTGGGATATCACGTTTCAGATCTTGTTTCATGTTGTCGACCCTCCGCGTCTGGAGGAGTCTAGACGCGTGATACCTGAGGACCGAAGGGGAACTATGCATGAAGTCTTCTTCGGTCGGTTCGACATCATCTATCAATTCGTACAGTCTGCGGTACAATTTTTTCATTCTCGATTCCACGTCAAGGTCGATCGGTCGAACGAGCGAACTGTTTGAATCTAACAAAGACGTTAACATGCTTAGCAGTTTCACATCGCCTGTTGATAGCACGTGTGGAGGTTTCGACGAGATCTCACATTCCGCATCTTGAATAAAATTTTCACATGTGTCATTAGCCGTCAACAGTATCAACAGCACGTACAGCTCGAAAGTACCGCATTTTCTGTCATAGAAACTAACGGCCTCTTTGCGATGCTGAGTCCACCACCGGTCAAAATTGTACGCCAATACCTCGTACCGTTTTTGTCGATTGCGAAAGGCAACATTTGTCGTGGATGAGAAAGTACGCCCTGGATCCGTTTCTCCGTTGGTCGCACCGTTCGATTCCGTTTTCGGAGACTGATCTGAGGCGCCCTGTATTTCCGTAGGATAGTGCGACGAACAACCTTGAGACGGCGTATTCTCTACCGCAATTTCCACTCCCGTCCCCAAGTCCGAATTCAGTTGAACCGAACACTCCTTCTCCGTTTGGGATTCTGATGAATCCGTCACCACTTTTGCTAAGTCTATCGCTTCCAACGCACTCGACGTCGCATTCAACTCCTTCTCCAGTTCCGTTTGGTCTAAACGGACGACAGGAGCAGACTCGGGAACGGGAGAACTTTTGTTCTGAGAATTCATCGTCACTAAAATCGCTATCTATCTCCTCGTGACAAATGGCGCACAACACCACCTCAGAGCAGATGTCGAAATTGTGGCGGGGCTCTATTTCGAAAATGGTGTGGTGCGTTCTACGTCGGGTTAAAAAATTTGTTAAATTTTGAACGGAATTGTGCGCGTGCAGTTGGCGAAAACGTCTGCTTTCGCTACGACAAGTAGCGGCGTAGACGAGATCTGCGCCGTTCAACTTTGGTCTGGGATCGACGACGTGGATCTCTTTTACGTTCGATCCGGTTTTTGTCTGCAATCTGAACAATACCTTTTTCGAAAGTCCGGCTTTAGCTAAGTCCTCCTCCTCTTCGGGCGAATTATTGAATGAGTAATCCGGTTTGATTACCGAAAATGCGTTACTAGAATGGGTGCTGTCGTACGTATCATAAAAATAAGTAGGGGGTAGCGATTCGACTTTGATGCCTTTCGCTTCGAGCGAAAAAGTCAGTGCGTCTTTCACCCCCTTGATCCTATCAAACAGCAAAGAGCGAACAGCGTTAGACAGATGCAATTTTGCGTGTTTCGGTAATTCACGAAACGATTTGCGCTGTCTAACCTGTTGCACCGAAGCTGGTTTGCGGTCAGCGGCACATTTTCTTGTTGGGATCTGTAACGGCCTCTCGTCGTGACTGCCGACTTGACCGCTTAAAATCTGGTTGAGTTCAAATCGTTCTTTTTCAATTTGCGTATCTTTTATACGCGACTCCGTCAAATAAATTTGTCTGTATAGCTCGAATGCTTTTTTTTCAATGTCTTTGATGTACGACGATAATGAATTGTTGACTGTTCTGTCAATGTGCAGCGACAGTGTTATGCGTTGATCTTCTTGCTGATTCTTGTGTGTTGATAGGTCGCCCAATTCTTCAATGATGTCGTTTTTTCTAACGCCGCAGCAAGAACAAACGTTGTTTATGATTACATCAGAAATATACCTTGTCGTGGTCACATTAATTTGAGTCTCGGAAAGACAATATTCACAATATCTCTCAGGGTGGTAATTAACCCCTCGATACGATGGTTTGCAGCGGCTAAAGTGATTGGATCCAGCGTCCACGTATCTCCTTTTAACGCCTTTATTGCGGTGTGTTTTACCGTTGTTGACGATCACTGGATTTACAAGCGAAGTAACTGCAACGGGATCGACTGTTTGAACGGCTGGTGTTAAAACTGGTATCGGTTGAAAAGTATTGAGAGGTACAAATGCATTCACGTCACAATGTTTCTCGGTGTAGTAAGATTCTTGCGGAAAAGTAATATCATGTTGAGCGTACGTAAAGTACTCTTCCGTCATTACATGAAGCGTCCGAACAAATATGTGTGTGTGTAAAAAAAATGTTGTGTTGATTCGTGTGCAGTGAAAACGACTGCGACCGAGTCAAACTGAAGTAACGCCACGCCGGCGACTCGCTTTATATAAGGGCGAGACGCCTCACATGTTTGTTTACATTTTCGCGCATTATCGTTCAAATCATGAACGCGGGCACAAATTTATAAGATAAACGATACTGACCGTGGCGTAATTTTAGACTCAAATTTGAACCGTCCTAACCCGCGACCGCAGTATTTTTAATAGATTAAACTTTAACCTATCACATTTCGGTGGGTATATTAATTTAAAAATCTACAGGGTAACTTGGTGATAATAATAAAAATCATTATTATCTTATAATCGACACAAAACATGCTTATTATAAAAGTATATATGCACTTAGTAAATATAGATATAGTATATACATAATTATATATAATAAAGCGTTACTTTTGATTAAGACGTGTAAAAAACATATGGGCGTAAGTTATAAATTGTATAAAAAATTAGCTGCAATAGTTATTCCCGCATTCAAAGATACAATTGTTTGAAAATATCTATTAGAAAGTTCAATGAAATAGAATTTTGGACCAATACAAAACGATCGAGGTCCGTACCGACCTGCGGTATTTCATCAACATCAATGCCTTTCTTGAACATTTCTTTCACCAATTCAAGTGGTGGACTGCGCGTTGACTTAATTTCATATTCAGAATCTGCAGCATCGATGCTGTCGTCGCCGCATTCGTTGGTGCTATCTAAGTAGCGACAAGTCAGTATATATTTTATAAATGATACTTTCGTCGTGCGTGGTGGACGCGGTAAGACTCGTTTCATGTCGACCGGGCATCCGTTTGTGTTGAAATTGATATTGAAATCGTCGTTAAAAGTGTTGTCGTATTGTTCATTCTTATTTGCGTGTTGGAGAGCATTTTCCTTCATTGAATCGAATAAAATGCGTTCAACCGCGGGTAAACGTCGTACCCGCGTCAACATTTTCATCAGACTGAATGCGTTTGTCGCGCAACGTTCTTTGTGATATCCAAGAAAAACGAGTCTGTATCCAATATCATAAGAGCTCGTGTATTCGTACTGGTTCTCTTGAAACATGTACGTGTTCACCGTTTCCGTTAAAATAACGTGGTGTTTACACGCGACCGATAACTCGTTTTTAATTTCATTGAATGTTTCACCATCGTTGTCCAAGAGCAGTTCTGTAGAGGTGTCGATTATAAAAATGTCCGGCTGGAATGTGTAGAGGTATTCAAATACGTTGTCGCGTATATCCGTGTCGACTTTCCAACCGATTTTGGGCATCCTGCATACGTATAAATTTACATGTCGCATTTCTGACACGTCGCGGTTTTTTATGTCTAAATACAACATACTTGGTAATTTTTCTTTAGGTAGGTTCATAATAATCTTCTTTCCAAAATCGTTTTTCTCTGTCGCGAAAGCTAACTTATACTTCAATCCCAGCAATTCCAGCGCCTTCAGCGGTGTCGGTAGTGCGCATAAATCTATTCCGACAGATATACTAGTTTCGACGTTTGTCGACGAAGGCGCCTTGGGTTCTTCGGATATGAGCTGAACATCATAATTGTCTTTTTGTGCGATTGATGAACAAAAAGCCATTTTCTTCTTCCAATTAGTATACATACAACAACGCGCCATGCGATTAAACCGTTTGAGATACACAGAGTGAGCCGCATACAGTTTAAACAAATATATTTGTTGATTAGTACCGTCAGTGTACTAAACTAGTATCTCATTAAAAAAAACATTTTTTGTTTTTTTAATGCTATAAATATCCATGATGACCAGTTATACAAAACCCGTAATGAGGAAAAAGAACTCTTTTGTAATCACCGATGTTGCCGGCGATGAGATCGGGTTCGACAAAATCACGATGTCTGGTCAAAACATGTACGTCGCCTATTGCGTTCACGATTTAAAGGCGCGACTTATACCGCTGGGACCAATTTTCGACCGGTTTCCCAAAGAAGACATGACAATTTGCGCCAAAATTAACTCGGACAATACCGTAATGCTCAGTATAACAGAATCTTCGCTGACGGTCGAGGGATCAAGCGATTTCGCCTTTAGCAAAACGGATTTCGAGCGTCACTTGAAGGAAAAACCGAATTACGTCGAAGTGGCTCTAACCGGTAGCGAACATCGCCCTATGCAAATCATCGCGACGCCGCTCGAGTTCAAGTGCGGGAGCTGGAATCCACTCAAAACATGTTACAGAACGCTGAACGCTTGGCTGCCGTTTATCTTTATGATAACGATGTTCTTCGGCTTCTGGATCGGATTTGTAAACGGTGTACCGCTGCAAGACATTTTATGGATGGTTGTTGTGCTGATAAAAAGCATTTACAATTTATTTACGGGATGAGCATAATAAAGACTTTCATGTAATAAATGACAAACAACAAATGCAAAACTCGTGTGTTTTTGTGCCATTTCTTTATCATTGTTTGTTAAAACGTTTTACATAGATATGTAACAAATAAGGCCCATACACCACTCAAGAGATTAAAAGAAATTTTTAAAACAATATTACATAATATGTACGAGTTGTGTTAAACGACATAACGCACGCTGAACGGTGCACCAACTTCAATGGTCGAATGTCTGGGATCAGTGGGTGACATGGAGTTGGCCGTCTGGAGGCAAACGTGAATGTGCCCTACGCGCTGGGTGGCGATAAGATATGACCATATTTGATACGTGTCGATCTGAAGGTTCGCCCTGTGCCTGTTTATGATTTGACCGATGACGGTCACTGGAGAACAATTCTGGGGTTCGGCGTTGCACATTAAAATTACATCATCGTACAGCCTTTCCCACTCGTGCTTATTGATGGTACAGGGGTACACGTACGTGGATCCTTGGTAATTAAAAAAGTTTTCAGACTCCCT